>JASCZW010007401.1:0-67535 GCA_034211315.2 Aedes japonicus
CAAGCATGTACGTTTCGATCCGGCTCTGAACACGGTTCCCAATGAAGAGCCGTGTCAACCTCGCATAGCCTCCTGCTCACACAGACCGAACCATGGGATCTAATAGCACCGCTCGCACGCGGGCTTGCATAGCTGGCTGGAGGACCCAACAACACGGAGGAAACGAAGAAAACGCAGAAAGCGAATCCGTTCGCTTAAGGCGGCCTAGTGAGGTTCCCACCGCGCAAAACGGTGGGATCGGGCGTGATCAACTTGTGATGGAGGTGTTCGACAATTGGGTGCGATTATCGACTCTCCACGTCGTCGCGCAACAACATTGCAGACGACCCCAAACCGAGCCTTCTTAGGCTACGCACGACGTAGCGCAGGCTGCATGCGCGGAGAGGGGAAGAGCCGGAGGCCAAGTCTCCAGGTACGAGCAAAGTGCCAAAGAGCTGGCACGGCTAGCAGCTACGGAAAGAGGGCGAGGGAGCATAGCCTCGAAGCAGACTCAGACGGATGCAACCGTCTCGGTCGGAGAGTCCACCCCCTGGCAGAGACTCTCCAAGCGGGCTAGGCAGTCCCCGGGCGAAACAGCACCTTGCGCTTCAAGAAGCGTACAGTGTCGGAAGCCCCAGTAGGGAAGCGAACCTATGCGAACGTGGCAGCGGGCGTCAGAGGGTTCATCCTCGCAACCAGCTCCGGCTGGCCGCAAAGAGAGAGGCTCCGGCGCTAAGCCCAGCGCTAAAGGCATGACATCTAGCTCGCGCGTTGTCTCAAGCGCCGAAGAGGGTACGAGCGGTCAGAACCCCGATGACAACAACCATAACTCCGCACAGAAGCAGACGCGCAGTGCTAGGAGGGGACGAGTGATGACCCCAGGCTGAGCAGGGAAAGCCACTGGAATAAGGTCCGAAAATAGGGAAGTAGGACAAAAAAGAAAAGGATTAGCAACAGGTGGCCCGCAAGCGTAACATGCGAGAGGCTCTCATCGTCAAGACCAAGACGTCAAAGTACTCGAAGATCTTGAAAGCGATGCGCGCGACGTTAGAATTGGTGGGCCTAGGCACCGATGTGCGGTGTATACGCCGTACCCGGACCGGCGAGATGCTCCCGGAGCTGAAGCGCAACAGCGCTAAAGCGGTACGGCGTTCTAGAGACCTGGCAAGACAGGCCTTAGGTGAGGTTGTGGAGGTACGCGCTCTCGTTTCACAGGTGACGATCCAGTGTAAAAACCTGGACGAGATCACCGAGGCAGACGAGATCTCCACCTGCACTTAAGGAACAGTGCAAGGTCGAGGCTGCGCCGCAGACATACGTCTGCGGAAGGGTCCACTCGGGACCCAGGTGGCAACCATGCGAGAGTAGCGGCAGTCGTGAAAGCGGCGAAGGTGAATGGTGGGATGGTCCATATGCCCACTTAGCCTGCACCAGCCGTCGAAGGCATGCTCAGATGCCCAGAGAGCGGGCACATGTCCTGGGAGGGCAAAGGCCCAGATAGGAGCAACATGTTCAGAAGGTGTGGCAGCACTAGCCACAAGGCGCGGATTGCAAACGGTCCCTCACAAATGCTTGATGTGTGCTGGGACACCGGATGATAAGCACGTCATGGGGAGGGGGGGGAGGGTGATGGACACCGGCCGCTAAGGGTATTCCAACGAGCCAATCGTAATGCAGGTAACCCAACTCAAACCTGAACCATTGTGAGGCCGCCCAGCAACTGCTGTGTCAGACAGTTCGCAAGTCGGCATAGGATATCGCCATAATTTTCCGATCCATACCGCATCCCAGCCGGCAACGGAAACTGGACTCACGGACACGTTCAATACAGGCGGCATTATGGACGACAGGCAAAATACCCGGTCCAGGAGATAGTGTCCATCTCAAACGAGGGCTTCGCGGTTGCAAAAGTAGAATGGAGTGTTCTTCTGCAGCTCGCTACGCACCGCCAAGATGGTCGATCGAACAATTTTCCAATATGCTCGATCGGATGACAACTGGAGCTAACTGGCCTCGAACCCGTTAGTAATAGCGGGGGACTTCAACGCTTGGGCGCTCGAGTGGGAGAGCCGCCTTACCAACCCTAGGGGCCAGATTTCTTCTGGAGGCCTTGGCTAGGCTCAACGTGGACCCAGCCAACGTGAGTATCAAGAGTACCCACCATAGAAACGGAGCGGAATCTGATCATCGATATAACATTCAGCAGTCCTGGGCTGCTTAGCAGTTGGAGGGTGGATGATGGCTATACCCATAGCCACTTGGCCGTTCGTTATTGTATCGTCCACAATACAAAGCAGCGTGCGGAAGGAGGAGCATCCACTCCATTCACCCGCAGATGGAGGACGTCTTACTTTGATGTAGAGACTTTAAAGAGGCGCTTGAGAGGGAACGGAATTCACGCGAAACCCAGGAACCTTCAGACGACTCGTGTAATGACGACTCATGCCGTGCGATGTCAAACCGAGGAATGGAAGATCAGACCGGTGTATTGGTGGACGGATGTCGATTCGCCGACCTCCGAAGAACATGCCTCCACGCAAGACGGAGGGTGCAGAGAGCGCGGTCAGACGCCGAGAGAATCGAGCGTAGAGGGAGCGCTGATGTCGCGAAGGCCGCACTAAAGAGGAGATAAAGGCCAGCAAGCGAGCCTGCTTCGAGGGTCTGTGTCAGAAGGCCAATGCGAACTCGTGGGTGACGCCTATCGGGTGAGTAATGGCCAAAACCAGAGGATCGGCGGCTCAACCGAGCGTTCATCAGAGCTGCTGCGGTAATCGTTGGGGGACTCTTTCCGAGCCACGACCCGAGTCCAGTCCCCGCCGCCGTAGATTTGTCCCATGACCAGCGTTCCAGTATCCCAGACCTTAACGCTGTCATAGCGACGGAAGGGTGGACGGCTCAGCCGAACACCCGTGACCACGTGGGCATTGACAACGGCACAACGGAGGCCGGCGACGAGGCGACGGTGACGAACGAGGAACTCATTGCGATAGCAAAGTCGCTAAAGGTGAACAAAGCGCCGGGACCGGATGGTATTCCGAACCTGGCCATCAAGACGGCTATCTTGCTCGATCCCGAAATGTTTAGGGTGGTGATGCAAAGTTGTTTGAACGAGGGCGTCGTTTTGGACCCCTGGGAAACTCAGACCCTTGTTTTGCTACCAAAGACAGGGAAGCCTCCAGGAGATCCATCGGCATATAGACCTATTTGTCTGTTGGATGCAGCGGGAAAGGTGCTTGAGAGGGTAATCCTCAACAGACTGACAACATACACGGAGGGTATAGGCGGTCTGTCTCATAACCAGTTTAGCTTCCGCAAAGGGAAGTCGACGGTGGATGCCATTCTGTCCGTCACCAAGACGGCTGTAGTGGAAATCTAACGAAAGAAGCGAGGAGTACGATACTTTGCAGTGGTCACCCTTGACGTGAGAAATGCATTCAATAGCGCCAGTTGGGTGGCTATCGCCGACTCGCTCCAACGCCTTCAGGTTCCTGGGTACCTGTACAAGATTCTTGGAAGTTACTTCCAGAATCGCGTACTGGTATACAACACAGAGGCAGGCCAGAAACGTGTCCAGATCACCGCAGGCGTCCAACAAGGTTCGATCCTGGGTCCGGTGTTATGGAACACGATGTACGATGAGGTACTACGGCTTGAGTTCCCGAACGGGGTGAAGATAGTCGGGTTCGCGGACGACATCACCCTGGAGATATGTGGTGAATCCATCGAAGAGGTCGAGTTAACGGCCTCGCACTCCATTGGCATTGTGGAGAGATGGATGAGCTCCAGGCAATTGGAGCTAGCCCACCATAAGACTGAGGTCACGGTGGTGAATAACCGAAAATCGGAGCAACATGCGACGATCAGTGCAGGTAACTGCACAATAGAATCGAAGAGGTTCTTGAGGTATCTTGGGGTCATGATCGACGATAAGCTGTCCTTTGTCAGTCACGTCGATTACGCCTGCAAGAAAGCAAGAAAGCCTCATGATGTCGAATTGCTCGGCGGTGCAAGGAAGTAAGCGTAAACTCCTGGCCAGTGTCGCCCTGTCCATACTTAGGTACGGCGGGCCGGCATGGATCACCGCCTTGAGTACCAAGAGCTACGTAAGTAAGCTAGAGAGTACGCACAGGCTTATGTGCCTAAGAGTGGTTAGTGCATACCGAACGGTATCACGCGACGCGGTCTGCGTCCTAGCGGGGATGATGCCAATAGGCATGGTCATAAAAGAGGACGTAGAGTGCTTCGAACAACGTGGAACAAGAGGTATTCGGAAGACCACTAGAGCCGCATCCATGGTTAAGTGGCAAAGGGAATGGAACAACTCCACCAAAGGTCGGTGGACCCACCGACTAATCCCGGAATTAACCGGGTGGGTTGGTAGGCGACACGGTGAAGTGAACTTCCACTTAACGCAGATATTGTCTGGCCACGGCTGTTTTAGACAATACCTGCACAAATATGGGCATGCACAGTCCTCCGCATGCAGCGAGTGCGCGGGAGTTGAGGAAACTGCGGAACATGTGTTCTTCGCATGTCCTCGCTTCGACGGCGTGAGATCCGGCATGATTGCCGTAAGCGGTCACGACACGACTCCGGATAATTTGGTCCAGAGGATGTGCTCAGGACCGGGACGTCCGGGACGCGGTATGCGTAGCAGCCCTCCCAGATCGTCCTCGATCTCCGCAACAAAAACGGCGGAAACGACCAAAGACATGTCGGAGGGACCACTTAAGCCCTAAGTAGTTAGACATAGTGGGTACTTAACAAGTCATTGACGAGCCCCCCTCCCCGGAAGTAATGCCGAATGGTGGTTCCGGGGAGGGTCCAGGTTTTACGGCACGGTTGGGTTTTTTAGTGGGTCGAGGAGCTGGCACTCTCATTCCCACACACTTCTGAGTTCTTCAGGTGTCTGGTAGCAGATTTTCCATCCCGTCTAAAAAAAATTATCAAGCAATAGGTAGAATATGAGCACGATCGGTTGCACATTCTTTTGCCAGTCAAGGGAGTATCCTCCCTCTTACCTACACTACATTTGGGGTAGCTTGGTAAAATAATGTGTGCTCGATCGCATACTACCGTTCAAATGCCCTTTCAAACGTTTTCAACCTTCATCTTTCAATTTCACACCCTGCCGCATTCTAACGGAACTATCAATACTATCTCTACATTTCTCTTTGTTCTGGGTATAAATTATTGTCCACTCCTTGAGCCTCTCATGTTGACATGTTAGACAAATTTAATCTTAGAGTCAATGTTTTGAAAGGTTTTGGTCTCAAAAATGCCATGGAATAAAAATTACTGGTTCCGGTAACATTGTCCACAAATGGAAAGATTCAACTTGGCAGTGTTAACAGAAATACATAAAAAAGATTTCAGAATCAGACTTAGCGTCTTGAACCAAGTCTCTCAATGCGTAACGAATTGTCTCGTAAAGAATTTGAACCTTCGTCGGGTATTAAAAAAACTTACTCATAAAACATTGGGGTAGATATTGACCCGGATATCAACCTCTTTCTATAATTATGAAATTTCATCCTAGACACAATGTTTGTACTTCATTTTAAAGATTTTGGTTTCAAAAATGCATTGGTGGTAGGAAAATCTTGTTCCAAAATGCTTTGGCCACCGGGAATCTGCTGCAAAGGGAAGGAAGTATTGATTTTGAAGTGTCAACAGAATTTCATACTGTGGCTAGTTGTAGAGAATTGCCACTTTGGACAAAGTTTCTCAGTATGTCATATGTTCCAGATCATCCCGTTGAGATGGCGCTGCAGTTTATCTTTGCTTAATGAACCACGAGAGAATTGCCGTCTTGAGCAAAGTTTCTCATTAGGACATATGTCGTCTTTTGTCATTATTAGATTTGTTACAGATCTTGCCGCAGAAATAGCGCTGCAGTCTATCTTTGCCAAATGAAGTTCTAGAGAGTTGCCGTTTTTGACCAAAAATTCTTAGTATGTTATTTATCCTCTTGTGAAATTATCATTTTAGTTCTAGATCTTACCGCAAAAATGGCACCGCAGTCTATCTTTGCTAAATAATGCTCTAGAGAGTTTCAAAGTTTCTTAGAATGTCATTTTTGCGTTAACATCATATTAGTTCATGAGCTTGCTGTAGAGATGGCGATGCAGTCTATAAACCAATCATGGAAAATTTCAAAAAAAAATTTCATGTCCACCGATCCTAAGCTTCAAATAGTGAAAGTTTTGAGATGTATTTTTAGTCCCTATTAATGTCTGAAAAACTGAAATACATTCATTCAAAATCCAATTTAAGTTTTCCGATAGCAAAACCATCAATTACAAAAATTCATAATTCAAGAACGGAGCATTGTCGAACAAAAAATAATCCCAAATTATAATGAACTTTAATCAAAACTCTGAAAATAAGTTCCTACATAAATTATCACGGTGGAGGCAAATATCAAAGAAAAGCCGCAAAAAACTATAACCCTAACAATGGAATATCCAAGAAAATATTTTTTTGTTGGTCAACAAAAAATCTAAAGCCAGATGTAACAGGAATAAAAAGGACGACCGTTTTCAGAGTTTTGTATGGGTCCCTTAATTTTTTAAACCTTACTCAAGAAACAACAAAAAAGCCGCCTGAAAATTTTAACCATTTGAAGCTTAGCCTTCACTGCACTGTGAAAATTTGTTTTGCATTTTTTTTTGACAATCATTTTTAGAAAACTTTTAAGAAAATTTCCTTTCAATTTGAGAAGGTAAACTATGTTCTTCGATGCTCCGTTCTAGAGTGGATTTTTAAAATTGGTGATTTTGTGAAAAACCGAAAATTTCAGTAGGAGTTTCCCGAGAAAACGGGCAACCGTGAATATTTTGAATATGTTTCTGTCCATAAACCCATAAACTCAAATGTTGGACAAAATTTCATGAAATTCTGAGACCCCTTGGTCCAAACCTCTAATATAAAAAACAACCACATCAGATAATGGCATCTTAGATACTGATGAAGTTTGTCAAATATGATAGCTCTTAAAAGCTTTATTTGGCAAAGATAGATTGCACCACCATCTCTGCAGCAAGATTTGGAACCATATAGAACAGGCTTCTAACTCGAATTTGAAAAGTGTGTAGGAAATTTAATGGTGGCTTCAAAAGGACAACACAATTAGCAACATCATTGTAGCGCAGCTATCGCAAAATTCTTAAGTTGATTTCAAAAATGCAGTATTTTTCCATTTTTGGCAACACATATGTTTTGCCTTCCTTGCTTTTTGAGAAATTTATCTAACGCTCAACGCAGTTTCTGATTGCACCTGAATATTATTTAGGAATCCTTTTAACATGGTTTTTCAAGAAAAATTATCTGAAAAGAACTAAAATAACTCTAAGGATATACTTGGTTGATTAGGTCAAGTTGCCAAAAACGGAAACCTACTGTATTTGTTTCCACCACTGGCTACACTCTAGCATGCTGCTTGTGCCGTGTTTGTATTTCTAACGAGGTATTAACGAAATTTGAATTAAATTCGTACAAAATTTAGTGAAGACTCAAATGTTTTAACTGAGATGTGTGATCTCTATGCTGGAACTGATTTGATAAAATTGAAAGGCAAAAAATGACATAATAAACATTTTTTGCCAAAGACGGCAACTCTCAACAGCTTCATTGGGCAAAGATAGACTGCAGTTCCATCTCTGAAGCAAGATCTGTAACTAATTTGATAATATCAAAAGACGACAAATGATATACAGAGAAACTTTTCCAAAGACGACCAACTCTCTAGAGCTTCAGTTTGAAAATATAAGTTGCAGCGCCATCTTTGCGGTACGATCTACAGGCAATGTGATTATTTCAAATCCTTTCATTTTACATCCTCAATAACTTTACTGAAGACGGCAACTCTCTAGAGCCTCGTTTGGCAAAGATAGACTGCAACGCCAACGACAAAGATAGACTGCAATTTGGAACAAATATGATAATTTTATTTTGTTTTTATTTTGTTAATTTGTGACACTTTACACCATGGTGCAAAATATTGCAGCTTATTTCAATTATTATTGTCTTGTCTTGATTCAAATATCCTTAATCGAAATGTTCGATTTTCTTCGCTGCTTTCACCTATTTTCTTGATTCTTTTCTTCTCTACCCTTATGTGCCTTCTACTGCTTTTTTCTCTCCAGTTTCTTCTCTTATTTCTCTGTTTACGCTTCATATTTGTTCACACTTATTTACCTCCACTTTTTTTCTTCTTTCTTTCTAACTACTTTTGATTAGTTCAGTAACATTTTATTTTCCAGGAATCTTTTTTTTTTGTTTCTTGATTATCAAGATTTTCAGCCTCGGGCTGGTTCATCTCCCGTCGTAGGCACTCAAACACCACTTTTGGGCATTTTCGTAACTTCTCCGGGGGTGAAATTTGAACTTGCGACTTTGGCGTGAGAGGTATGGATGTTAACCAATACGCCTTTTCCTGGAATCTTCCATTTTTACCTTCTTATGCACATTAGTCGCTTCTCCTAGTATTTGATTTTCTCTCTCCTATTTCATATCATCTATCTTTTTCTTTTCTCAAATTATTTCTTTTTTCTTATGCTACTGCATCTGCTCAATTTGATACTTCCAATTTCTTATTTTCTTCTGAATTTTTCCAGCGTCTCTTATCTTTTTCATTCATGGATCGTTTTCCTTAATTCACTTTTCATCTTCTCTATTTCACATCTTCAACAATTTTTCTCAAGACGGAAACTCTCTAGCACCTCATTTGGTTAGTATAGGCTGCAGCGCCATCTTTGCGGCGCAATTTGAAACTAATATGATAATATCTAAAGGCGAATCGTTTTGCACTAAGAAACTTTGCTCAAGACGCAAATCCTCTTTAAGGAGTCTGGGATGTTTTTGCATTCCTGTTAACACAGCCAAATCAAAACATATTTCAGTTCTAGCAGATTCCCGGGGAGTAATGCTAGCGGCAACTGTTTTTTTTTGTTTCAATGCAGTATTTAAGTCCAGAACCTTTCAAATGCTGCAAACACATTGCATCTAAGTTAAAATTTCGAAATTCTACGCAAGTTTGAAAGCCGCGCTATATTTATCTTAATATCTTATCACGTTTTATGTACAATCACCATAAATTAATTTAAAAAAATATGCAAAAATTAAGATTTTCATTCATGTAAAAAGGAACAAACATATTTTTCTGTGAGAAAAAGGTATTTACTCTCTAAAGTGAACAGTCTTTAGCATGTCTTGTAAATATTCATTTTGTTTTTTTAAATGGTATCCTTCCTTGGTTGCGTACCCAAGTAGCACACTACGATCATTATAAGTTGTAGTAACTTAAATATAACTTAGCAAGTCATATCTATGTTAATTCAACCGAATGGCAACATGTGTGCTACTAGGGTAATTTCCATTACCTGCATAAAGTGTTCCAAATTTCTTAATTACTTCTATATAAAATTGAGTGAAAACAAGCAAAACATAAACAGTTTTATAACGTGTGATTTGAATTAAAAATGCAGCACCCCAAAAACCATAAACTGTAGAAGGCGTTGAGAGTACATAAAAAAATAATCAATGAATAAATATGCAGAAAACCTGCATGCCTGCAAAGCCAAGGTCAGAGCACAAGCATCCATCCAACAAGGATCAACCCATCACCGTACTCCTTTCACTTTATTATCAACCATGCACTCGACTTTCCTTTGCCATCTCAGTCATCAAATCATGAATCGTACGGCAAAGTCATCGAGATGGACTCCTTCAAGTGTAAAAACTGAACATTTCCAGCTCTTCAAGGCTCATTAACTTCCTACAGACCGTATCCATATGGCATGGCAGTTACATTTCGAACAAACAGAGAATCCTCTCCCCAGAGACTCGTTGGAATTATTTACGCCTCCGTTTACTCCGGCAAAAGGATTGAGGAACCCACTGAACATAAAACATGCCCAGTCTAATGTACTTTTCCGCCTTCCCTTCTGCGTCAGCATTCCCACCAGGTTTCGGATAACAAACCCATTTCGGTAAGCACTTTCCTGGCACCTATGTTTATGATTTTTATTACACCAACTCGGTGTATTCTGGCTAATCGTGGCAACCACCCTAAAACAACAAACCACCGAACACGACGAGCTTGCTATTGTTTACTCTCTCTCACACACACACACTCACAGCCGTCAAGAGCAAGATCCTCGATAATAATATGGATAACTAATGCTCAGTGGACCACGTGTCTTGGTATGTTCCCACTTGAGTCCCACTCCACCATCCCAGCCAAGAAGCTGTCAGTTTGAGCTCAGTTCACTATCCGATTTCGAAACGAACGAACGAACGAACGGATCTGTCCCTTCAAAAATGGAAACGACAACGTCGACAAGGACGCTGACGTTCCAACAATAGAAGACATATACGTGTACATTGTTGGCGGGGTTCATCCTTTAATTCTTTCCGGCATATTCCCAGAGTTCGCATCTGGTAAGAATTGGCAAAATATTTTTACAGACAACGAAAGAGCTTCCTGCTGGCCAAACGATGTACGTACGACGATAAAGGATCGGATGTACTCGGATTCCTCGATACGTGCCGGTATTTTCAAATCGTTATCGATAGGCCGTTGGGTTGGATTGGGATAGCGAGGATTTGTGGGACGGGGGAAAGGGCGACCGGAGGTTTGTTGGGAAAGACCAAGGATAACATTTACCTTTGCTACACCTTCGAAAACCTTTTACTTCTTTGAAACGACCCACCGAGCGAGGCTGATACTGTATTCCAAAGCCCCCCCAATTTAGGTGTAAAGGAAAAACAGCTGAGTGTGCGAGTGAAAGACATTTCCGGTGAAACGAATTTTCGAAAGAGATTTGATTACAGCCGCTCACTTTCAACTGCTTTGGGGATATCGCTTCGATTTTGGGACCGTTCGGGATAATTTTGCATGGATTCGTTTTCACGTCCGTTCGTCCCCGCCACACTTTGATGGACTATTGCATGCTAAATCATGTGAGCGACCCCTCAACGTCTCTTCTTCTCGAGAATTCCGCGAAGGGTTCTATCGACCAGAAAACTTTTTTCCGGGCAGGGGATATAAAAATCTGTAACAAACGGCACCAAATAAGACTCCGGGGAATTCGGAATCAAATAACTTTCCAGTAGGGCATGACGAAGGAAGTGGAAGGATATGTGATTTCCGTTTCCGGTTCGTGCTGAACGCATTCGAAAAAAACAACCTTCGGTTGGGTGGGGCGGGCGGGGAAGGATGGATTGATAACAGTCGGACTTGAACGCGGTTGAATGTCTCAAAGCAGATTGAGATAAGTTGAGGCAAAATTGTGTGTTTTAGTAATTGATTACTGCATTTCACTAGTCCTGAGTAGCATAATGGCTGAAGAGTCGATATTTTTCGTTCAATTCGCAATGAGGTTGCTGAAATCTTTTGCATAGTTTTATTTAATGAGAAACTTTTGTTGAAAAATAGTAAGTAATAACTTTGATAGCACAAATAAGAGCTCATGATTGAACTCCATGGTTTGACAAAAAAAATGTAAAGTTAAGCATGAACTTACATAAACATCGAAGCTGAAACTAAACAAATCAAAGAATTAAATACTATAGTAAGTGTTGAAAACCCGTTTTTTTTTTAAATTTTGACTACGAAACCTTGGAGTTGATGAAGATGTCGCTTGAAACGTGATAATAATAAATGGCTTTGTACGGCTTGTCATGTGATCATGTTATTGAATTCGAGACAAGGCAATTGCCGTATATTTCAAGAGCGGTTTCCCAGAAGAGAACTTTAAAATAAAAAATAAAAATAATTAATACATACACGAGGGAACACATCTTTTAAAAATTATTTATTGAAATAACTTTTTTTTCATTTAAATAATTTACATTTACTTAAAATTTATAACAACTTTTTGAAATTCTATTCAAATATTTCATTCAGTTTGAGTTTGACCACGGCTGAGTTCAATCGTCTGTGCATAACCGAGGGATTTAAATCAAATACGTATGTGAAGTATCGTATGACTTCCCAGTCGAAGCGGTAAAAAGTGGCAAACATACTTTTGCATATAAAAACTAATAAACGATACATTAAAAACTTAAAACCGTTCCACAAAAAACGCATTCATGACCCATAAAACTCTGGTCAATATCCATAATAAAATGTTTATGATCCATAAAATGTATCAATGTGATCTATAATTTATACAAAATTTAGCAATAAAATGTCAAAAATGTACCGTTATATATCTAGGGTATGATCAGTAAAATTGTTTGGATTACCCATAAACATATAGCGAATGTTCCATAAAAGGTTCAATATCATTCCTTAAAGTTGTAAAATTGATCCACAGAATGTAACATTTGTGCACTAAAATAAGTGCACATGATTCATAAATTATTGAAAATGTTCCATAACTAAATTGTCTATGATCCATATAACAATGAATAATAATCTATAAACTCATATAAATGATCCGTAGCAAATTATTCTTATAGAAAATTTTCTCAACTACAATTTTTCCAAACATTGGTTCTCAGAAAAAAAAATCAAACAGCTCCTCTGTTAGACACACTATATTGTACAATGTGACATAGTAGCCACGATTTGTTATGCTGTACGTTATGTTGCCTGCTGAGCAGTTGAGGATTGAAGAACTAAGGAAGTAGAAAGCGGTCGATGTTTCCGATATCGTCTTCAATTTAACGACTGATTCAAGCATTTGCCCGGTATAATGCAAACGGAGGATGTTTTTCGTAGTTAGGCAAGCGTTTACCCGGCATAATTTTATAAAAAAATCTTAAATAACATATTTTAAACATATTTTAAACATACATATTTTAAACATATTTTATAAAAAAATCTTAAATAACAGATTTAGCCTTAAATTTGACATGTAGAATAACTTTCCCCATATTAATCTCATTGGGCAGTTGAAGGATCGGTTTTGTTTTCTAATAATGTTTGCTTACTTTTAATAACAACAACAAACATTACTAACTAATCCTGTCACCTGTCCATTGTTTAATTTCAAGTAGGATGAATTGCAAAGTGATGAGATTAATATTGGAAAATCTCCCTAGTTCTTTATATGCAGGAGTTCTCTTTAACAAATTTATTGGGAAACATGTGTCGCAGTTGCGGTCGTAAAAGAACGTGAAATCGCGAAAGTAAATCAGCTCTTTGAAAAACTGAAAATCTTCTAAAAATCAATCCTTCTTTAATAGCAACGTTTGAGCCGCATAGCTAAATAAACGGACATGTTAATAGATCTGAGTAGTAGCGCAGTCAAGGATCGATTTCCCCGTAGCCAAAATTTAAAAAAAATATTAACCCAACATTGTTATAATTCTGGCATAATTTATGGATCCTACATATTATTATTAATGCCCAAAGTTTATTTCCCATGGGCCATATTTAGAAGCTTGTGGTAAATTTTTCAAAACTATCACGGATCACGGATGCTAAATTTTATATAAATTACGGATCACATTGATACATTTTATGGATCATATCTATTTTATTATGGATATTGACCAGAGTTTAATGGGTCATGAATACGTTTTTTATGGAATGAATTTCAATTTTTAATGGATCATTTCTTCAGTTTAAAGGTGCAAACTTAGGGCTGCCGTAAAAAGTGAAGTGAAAGGCTCATCAAGCTGCAGGTTTCAACAACCGTGGCATGCAGACTGATAATTCTTATCAGTGCGGTGAAAAATACTGTTGGGAGTTTACTGAAATGAGTAATTTAAGTTTCTCCCGATTGGGGGAAGCCTTCGGTGGGGGCACCGGAGGAATATTAATGGTTCTAGAGGGAAGAAGGCCAGAGTTTCCATGGCTTTTCCCCCATTTTAGATGAAAAATACATTAAAAGCTACTGTGGTGAAGTGATTAATGCGAAAATAACCTTATAGGAAGCCAGGCCAAAAAACTGTCAAAAATTTAGTAAATGGCTGCTAGAATAATCATGCAAGTGTATGAGCACATATCATTGAACTCGTGCAAGGTAGTTATGTTTTGCCCCGATGTGAAATATAAATTTGAGTGAATCCACTTTTGACGAAAGTGAGTCAAAACGACTCAAAACAGAGTTGAAACGGCTGGCCGTGCATGGATACAGCGCACCGGTATTGTAACGTGAAGCCCGCTGTCTCTTGCATTTGATTGTTTTTAAACGAAGCATCCCGTTTGTTGTCACAGTCACTTTGGCTAACATTTGCGTGAGAGTAAATGAAATAAGAAATACACATTGCCAATCTAAAGATCAATGACAAACGAAAAGTTCAGTCGTGTACGTCTGTCTCATAACCTGATAGTAGACGAGTTTGTGATCGCAGCAATCGACATGTTTTGGTTGATTGTTTTCGAGAGTGGATGAGTAAAACGAAGGAGCGGGTTGAGAAAATTGACGTTTGCAGCAAATCGTGAACTGGTCTATTTCAGTTTGCCTTCGCACACATGGACGGAATCGCACTTATACAATATTGTTAGTTTATATACAGATTACGGAGCTGAAGAAAACATTTTTTTGATCGGAAAGCAATCCGCATGCTTTTAAAAAGTTCTTAAAATTGGGAACTTTATTTCATGGCTAAGAAAATTTCCGAGTCTAATGCTCGTTACTGAAGGTAGGTGCCGATTGACCAGAAGTAAGCAGAAGGATTAATGTCTAAATATTGGCAGTTCTAATTATAGATTACATACAGCTTCATCAAACGTCTCAGGTGCTGAATAAACTGCTTAAAACCCGTCCCCTACCCTAAAGGAAAAACCTGCTGCAGAAGATTTCCATCCAGAATGTGCCGGAAATCCCAAAAATCATACCCGATCATCATTGATTTGGATGAAACTTGGCACATGAGTTCGGTACGTTGGAAAAAAAAAATTCCACTGGTGTTAAGATAATTTGGGTTCAAGAGTAACTTTTGAGATGGGCGTATGTGTTTTTTCCAACATTTTACTTGAAAAATCGTAGTTCAAAAACCATTACATTTAGAGAAAAACTTTATATATGGGAATTGTAGGGAACTAAAAAGCCTTTCTTAAAAAAATATACACAGAAAAAAAATTTTTTTTTTCATCAAGAAAAATCAAAAATAATTACTAAAAATAAAATATCTAAAAAAACATATTTTTAATATTTTTTTTAATTTGTATTTGTATTTTTAATATTTTTTTTGATTTGTATGGAAATTTGACAAAAAAGACACGTTTTAAAAAAAACTCTAGGATGGACGTTCTTATAATAAAAAAGTTTTTCAAATAGCGAACTTTGGTGTATATTTCAAATTTTAGTTATTCATTCTTATAAATAAATTTTGATGTTACAATATGGTTTTGAAGATCATTACAAACAATAATGATGATAATGATAAACCACGTAAACGCAACCGTTTTCAAGATATTTCTGATTTTCTTTCAATTAAATTTCAAAACCTCAAAAAATACGCCCTTTTCATAAATTACTCGTGATATTAAAACAACAATAGCTAACGATTGTTTCTCTTGTGTTTTTAGCCTTTTTAAAACACATGTATGTGCTCTTTACTTACTCTTAACAGCTCGTCGATTGAAAAAGCTTCACTTAAAGTTATAAGACAAAAATAATGAATTATGGTTGGATTTATATTTATATATACCATTTATTAGTCTCGGTCATTGATAATATTACATAAACATTATATAAACTATTGATTGCTTTTATATATATTATGAATCCTGCCTTCTTCGTCATTCGAAAACAGTTTTACAAAAACTTCGTTTTCTGAAATTGGAACGAATGAGTGGTACTTTTGTGTACCTGCAATCGTTTTAGTCTGTCGGTAAATTTCATTCCATTCTGCTACCCCTGTTCATACTCTTCATGTGATACAAAACAAAACGACATTTTTGTTAAACAATCATCACTTTTTTGGTTCGCCCATTCGAATAACTCTAATGCACTTTTTATAGGGTGTTCATGTTGTACAGCAAGGCTTGCATATCTTGCCATTCGTTTTAATGTACCACCAATTGCATCGCAAGGTCCCTTACCGTGGGATGTTGCGAAAAATGCCATTCAGCATCAATATTGTATTTCTTTTTAAACTTACAAAGGCTTGCAAAGTTCTTCCTATTTTTATATTGGGATGCTGCCCCGTCAGACATAAACGTAGCTTTCTTTACTTTAATTTTTGTTTGCAAAAAGCTTATTAGTTTTGAAATAAACACCTGCACTGCAATCGTATCATGTTTCAACACTTCTGAGATAACAATGAAACTGATATTTTTAAGTATTCCAGATTCCGTGTAATAAATGACAAAAGGGTGAATAGTGGCTTGCTCATTACTCCAACAACTACTTTGAACAGCATCTTGAAAAACAAATGAATAATTTTCAGAAAAATCACAAATTATTATTACTTCGCCGTCTTTAAGACAACTTTTATAATCTCTCAAGAAACTAGACTGCTGAGATTTGACAAAATCGTGGGATACTAATTGTTCCAACTTTTCACAAAAATAAGCAATAAATTCATCAATTGGTTTAACAAGTGTCTCTAAACTACATCTATCAGTTGAAATCCATTGCTCAAAAGATATTTCAACTAAACCACGTTTTTCTAATTTGTCTGTTAAACTACTCTCAAAATCTGAAAAGCCTGGACATCGTTCGCATTCACGGAGGTAACATTTTTTAGTTCTAGTTGATGAGCTACATAATATTTCTTCAAAACACAATTTATAATCATTCTCGAATGAATATTTTCTAAGACCATGAAGCATCAAGTTAATGTTCTCATGAATGGTGCAAACACAAATGTTATGAGAACCTGTGCTGCTAGTAATTTGCAATGCTTTGGTCTTAGTGCTGCAAAAGAGCTAAACCCAACAGCATTTTGATGCATCTCTTGAAATTTAATGAAAGCTTCTCTTAATGAACAAACTAAAAGGCGCTTTTGAATATGAACCCTCTTACCTTCACTCCTCACTGAAACGTAGTCGTTCATACCAGGGGTTGCTCGTGTAATCTCATCACTGTCGTAAAATTGCAAAATTTGGTTTTTTATTTCCGGTTCAGACCGTGTCCCAGCTGTTAGGGGCAGCTAAAACACCTTCGTGCTTTGCAAGGAATTTAGCTTGTGATACGATGTACTTGTTTGTTATTCCAAATTCTGCCATTACTCTTTGATTTGTCCAAGATTGTGGTAAAACCGAAAGTATCCTTACTTGATCGTCCCTCGAAGTTTCTGGATCAGCATACCGGTCCTTTAGCTGCGCGATTATTTCGTCATATTCGGCTGCTTTCACTTTCAATTGTTCCAGGTCATCCTCCTCCGCTTGATCCCCAAATATGTGTGTCCGAATGCCGTTTGAAACATCTTTGAACTTTTGCGGGCATAATTTACGTTCAGGAACTTTTTAGCCGATATTGGCGAAACGTTGATTCCAGCTACGCCCTTGTTAAATAGCTCAATATTATGGCGCCTTGAATAATCTTGCACACTGCTATCAGATGGCACTGACATTAATGATATTGCCGATGGCGTTTCCTCGAGACCATACAAGTCTACTTGCCGTGATGTAGATGGTTGTGGATCCATAATGTTAGTAATTGATGGTTTCTCACTAGGCTCCGAAATTGCAGCATGGGATTGTTCCGTTCTATTTAAATGCAAACGACAATTATCACAAATCATCAAAGAAGTGTCCAAATGTGTTTTGCCCATAAACTTGAGTTTTTTGACATTTTGTTCGGTTAATTTACGAAGGTTTTTTGAGCACCGTTTAGTGGGAAACGGCATACAACACTTCTTCATGTTAAACTCCATTTTCAGTTCACTCAGATAGATTTTACTGATGAATGCGACTATGTATGAGCATATATATTGGCTGTGGTACCTTTGGAAATGCAGGTATAAAACATCTCTGGTAGTTTACAGGCAGCGTACATTAGCTGTTTTTTTATGAGAAGATATACCTGACATACGTTATAGCTGCTATTTGTCTACCTACCTTAAACAATATGTGTTACTTTCATCGCTACATCACCGAACTGTTCGGAGTGTAGTTTTCACACACTACACCCGACCTCTAACATCGTTGGAGCTTGGCAAAATAGTCAGCAGTTCGATTAATATGCTTCTTCTATATGACCCTCCGCATAATTTCATCATCTGTCCATTTCACACTTGTCGCCCCTGCGACATCTATCTCGCTGTTACTTTCATCGCTTTAGCAAATTCGCTCCTTCATTCTCTGAGCGGCCCGACCGATACAGCCATAAAACAATTATAAATATATTGATTGCAATATTAAAACAATAGTGCTATTTATCTTGTTCTTTTCAAATGAGTCTTCTTATCATCCTGATATCAAAAGAAAAGAGGACATTAGAGTAATGTGAACGTTATAATATGAAGATCTTGAAAATTTATCATTTCTGGTGGAAATCTCGATTAACTTAAGAAAAGAGCGAATTTTCTGAGGTTTTTTCATTCTATTGAAATAAAATCCGAAAAATCTCGAAAACGGTTGCGTTCAGGTGATTTATCATTATAATCATTATTGTTTTCAATGATCTCCAAAATCATATTGTATAATTAATTTTCATTTATAATAATGAATAACCAAAATTTGAAATATGCACCAAAGTTCGCTCTTCGGAAAACTTTTTTATTATAAGAGCGTCTATCCTAGAGTTTTTTTCAAAACGTGTCTTTTTTTCTCAAATTTCCACAAAACAAATTTGAAAAATATTAAAAATATGTTTTTTTTTATATTTGATTTTTAGTATTTATTTTCGATTTTTCTTTATGAAAAAAAATTTTTTTTCAGTGTACATTTTTTTACAAAGCCTTTTTAGTTTTCTACAACTCCCCCATATAAAGTTTTTCTTAAATGTAATGGTTTTTGAACTACGATTTTTCAAGTAAAATGTTGGAAAAAACATACACCCATCTCAAAAGTTACTCTTGAATCCAAATAATCTTAACACCAGTGGATTTTTTTTTTCAACATACCGAAGACGTGTACCAAGTTTCATCAAAATCGAAGATAGTTGAGTTTGGTGACCGACCGATTTGGCGTGGAATCAGTCTGCAGTAAAAAAAAAGTGTAGTAAGTGCGGCAAATCTATTTACGAGCAATGTAACAACCAAGAAAAGTGTGTTAACTGTGGAGAAGAGGATGCCCGGTATTTAAAAAAAGTGTGTTAACTTTTTTAGAGGATGCCCGGTATTTAAATAAAGAATCGCTAACACCAAGGTGAAAGTTGACAAAAACATATTGTTTTGGGAGGCGAGAAAAATTGTTGAAAATTAAAACCATCCATCGTACTCAGAAGCGTTAAAAACTGGAGAAAATAACATATGCGGACACTTTATAATCAGATGGAGAGATGGAGAAACAACTCGACGAAAAATTTAAAGAGTTCAAAGATGAGCTAGACAGAACCGTTGAAGACAGTGAGAGGAAAATAAGGTATATGGAAGAGAAATATGAAACAGTTAGAGTGAAGTGTGAACAGTTAGTCCAGGCTTGCCAGGGCAACAATTAAAGGAGGAAACCCGCTGAGAAGGAGCTCGAAAACATAAAAAAAAGTCACGAGAAAGTACATTCCACTTCAAGCCACAAGGTTGAGTTACACTGCCGGAAAATCTGGACAGAAGGCTGTACCTAAACACACGAGGAGCCAAGAAAATTAGCCTATGTCACTTCCTAGAAAAAAAGGAAGAATAATGATACCAGTAAGTGAGTGGTCAAATACATGGACTCGGAAACCCTGACGAAATTAGCAAAATAAAATCAAACAAAAAACACAGTTTCAACACAATAATAAGCACAAAACATCACCATAGGATCAGTTCTACAGACAACACTGCACAACAGATTATCTCATCGAATATAAAAGGATTTATTGGCGTCAATCAATAGTAGACCATATATTAAATTAAATTACATTCTTAACATCTATGTTCGTTTCTATTTTACATTTTATTATTCACTTGCTAGCCTCAAAAAGATTTTTTTTTCAGTGTTTTTCTATCCATAGTAATATCAATAATTTCACTATATGCATTATAGCACGACATCATTCTATTTAATGGCCCGTTTTTGGCATAGGCTGTTCTATGATTGTTGATGTAAAACAAGTTTCTATTTCTTAGACCGCGAATAGGGGCATAAAAGTTTATAATTTCTAGTATCACCGGAATGTATACTCTTTGCGCAATAACATCATTTATAAAGGCTACCATTGCAAACTCTCTTCGTTTTTTAAGTGTGTCTAAATTAATTAGCATGTATCTTGAATCATCCTAACTTCCGTAAAGCAAATAACAAAAACTGTTTTTGTACTGATTCAATACGATTTACATGTGAATTGTGATATGGAGACCAGAGTATGCTAATATGTTCAAGGATGGGTCTAACATATGCAATATACAATGTTTTTATAGTGTAGGGATCCTTGAAATGAAAACTAAACCTCTTGATAAAACCAAGCATGTTGGTTGCCTTGTTGATAATGTTATTATAATGCTCCACAAAGGATAATTTGGAGTCAAGTATAACACCTAGCTTTTTAATATGACTACATCTATCAACTTGCTTCTGGCCAATGGTAACTGCTTCTTGCCTTATAATGTGCTTTCTTGAAAATGATATGGAATGTCATTTTTTAACATTTAGTTCTAGTAAACTTTTCGTGCACCAGGTATGAAATTTATCGATTTCGCGTTGAAATATTTTCAAATCAGATGCTTTACATATTTCAAAGAAAAGTTTCATGTCGTCAGTATATATTAAAACATTCAAATGATTAAAAATCAATTCTACATCATTGACAAACAAAATAAACAATAATGGTCCAAGATGAGAACCTTGTGGCACTCCAGATGTCACATTCACTACTGATGACAAAATACCACCAAATCTTACCCTTTGTGTTCTACCAGTTAAGTATGATTGGACCCATTTTAGTAAACTCTGATTGAAACCTATCCTCGATAATTTAAACAGCAATAAAGGAATATCAACTCTATCAAACGCTTTACTGAAGTCAGTATATAACGCTTCAACATAATTTCCATTATCCATTGCGTTTGAAGAAAATGTTACAAAATTCAACAAATTGGTAGTAATTGATCGCCCTTTAAGAAAACTGTGTTGTTTGGTAGATAATAAATTTTTAACTTGTGAGAAAATGTTTTTGTAAACTATCGATTCAAATAACTTAGGAACACAAGATAATATCGCAATTCCACGATAATTGTTTATGTCAGATTTTTTGCCGCATTTAAAAATCGGCGATTCTTCTGAGCTGACGGAAGAATACTTGATTCAAGGGATGAATTGAATAGCCAAAACAAAGGTTTCACTAGCTCTTTTGATACTGCTTTTAGAAAAGTTGGCTGCAGACCATCAGGTCCAGCTCCCTTAGAAGCATCCAATGTATTTATTGAAAGTAGAATTTCGTTAAGTGATATGTTATTAACTGTTACATCACTGATTGTTTCAGGAAGGTTCGAGAAATACCGATAATCCCGATCATTAACGTCATAAGTAGTGTAAACATCATGGAAGAAGTTTGCGAATAAATTGCTGATTTCGTTTGGAATTTTGTCTGTTTTACTGTCTTACTGCATTTTTGATGGAAAATTATTCAACTGCTGTTTGGTCTTAACGAAACTGAAAAAAGATTTTGGTTCTAACTTTATATTATTTTCTACTTCAATGTTGTTATCCTCATAAGCATTTTTAATTTCTAAGTTCAACTGGTCACATATGGTTAAGTATTTTGAAAGATTTAAATCATTTTTATCTTTTTTATAAGCTTTATGTGCTTTTTGTTTTCTATTTTTCAGGTTGATTATTTTTCTATTATACCATGCTGGAGCTTTAGATTTGATTGATTTTCCCTTTGCTTCTTAGGTACTGTCATCTCTAAAATCTCGTATATTACTTGGTAGAACTTGTTCACAGCTAGCTCTATGTTCAAATTACGAATCACATTTTGCCAATCAAAGGAGCTTAGTTTATTTTTGATAACATCGTATTTTGCATGTTTAAAGTCATAATAGGTTTCGGTTAAATCGCCATCCAACACAAGAGCAAGTGCTGCAGGGGGTGTAATAATTGCAATAAAAAGTGATATTTATAGCAAGGCTATCAATATAAACACCGAGCTAGAAGCAGTTGTCGGAAATGACGGAGTACCACTTAGACATCACAGAACTTATTGCACAAGTATCTGAACCCTTCCTCGTGGTAGGCGATATCAACGACCATCATCCTCTATGGTGGTCTGATGAGGTTAGTGCACAAGGTAAAGTAATTTATCAATCATTAGTGAAGGAAATTTAACAATAATAAACAATAGAGATTAAACCTACATAAATAGTGCTACAGGAAAAGGATCTTGTACAGATATCTGCTGATGTGCTGATGGCAGATAGTGGGAATATTAGAATTAACAACTACCAGAAAATCATTGAAATAGCGACGAAAGATGACGCTACTAAACAAATAGAACAAATCACTAAGCAAATAATATAAGCCACTGTACAAGCTATCCCTAAAATTTAAGGATCAACTGCAAGAAAAGGTGTACCATTATGGAACAAAGAAGTGGCCACTGCGATCAAAACCAAAAGAAAAGCCCTCCGTAAGTCAAAGAGCCCGCATAACAACCCTCTTAACCCACAAGAAGCTAATAATACAGCACAAAAAATCATTATCTAGGCAAAAACTAGCTCATGGAAACAATTTGCTAAAAGTTCAACGTCAAGCTAGAGGACTGCTGGCAAGCGGCTGTGCTGCTTAAAACACGACCGCCAAAAGGAAATTGATTGTAAAATTTTAATATTCTTAAACCAAATACAAAACAATTGTTAAATGCATTGTAACTAACTACATGAAGACCTGAATAAATTATTAAAGGGTTTTTAGAAGAGCAAAAAAAAATCATTATTTTTCATACTTAAGAATTTTAAGATTGTTATTAAGGGTCAATTTGTTTCTTATTTTTAAGTTCATAAAAAATTTCAATTTTAAACAATACATTTCAAGTATTTGTGGTATTTAGAAATATTCGCTGTTTTTCAGAAATATAATGAAATAATTTCTTCAAATAATTTAAGTTTAAGTTAAGGAGCAAAATTAATGTTCTCTTCAATTTATCTTTATTTTAAAATTTAATGTTGTTTAAATTTCATATATTAAAAAACCGTACATATAAGATACAATAATATTTAAGTTTCTGAAAATGCGAACCATAGAAACTTTTTCAAATAATTTATTTAAATTTCATTTATTTTAAAGTTTCAATGAAATCCATCAGCTTGTGGCAGCAAAAATTGCTCGTCACCCGTAGAAAACATAATGAGAATGTAATCACATTTTTCCCAAGATGGTTCACTTTTGCGTGTAATCTATTTGGTTGTAATGAGAAATGTAGAATTGTGATTAAATTGTTTAAATTAAATAATTAAATGTTTGCTAACATCTTTTTTTTACAAAATAATGTACGTCGAAACAAGTGGTCGAGATTTATGTTATGTTGTATGTGCTGGATATCCAAAGAAAAACATGCTACAAAGCCCTAAAAGTCAGCTTACGATTGAAGCTCAGAAGCAACAATAAAATCAATACCTGCTCGCCTCACAACGACTGAAGCGTGTCTGCATCTGTTGATTCGGTTCAATTCATTCCTCAAATAAAATAGGGAAAGAACAAGAAACGATGATGATCCATATCGAATTCAAAAGAATTAAACTTTCCTCCATTTACGCCGTAATTCGACCTTCACCCTCCTCGGAGAAAGCTGAAGAAGGCCGTGCCAACCTTCTTGTCAAACTTCCGTCCCAATTTGCCAGCTCGATAACCTTTAACATTATCCTCCCTCCGTTACCCTCGGAAAGTCTTTCGTCAGAAATTTCCCCATGACTATTGAACTGAAAGCACACAGATATCCACCTAAATGGAGCGAGTCTCGGAAGATAGGATCAAACTGGCGACAACTTGTTCCTCATTGCAGTAGATGGGTCCTACCTAGCTGACGCAGCATCCATCAGCAACAAGCAGGCAGGCAGGCAGTCAGTCGAGCAGAATCAGAAGGCAAAAAAAAAAGTGTCAAATTTAGCCCGGCAAAGGAAAGTGCTTAAGAAGGAGCCAACAGCCAAACCAAAGAGATGAAAAGGCTCTTGTCCGCTTTTTAATTCCAAAGTGGCTGCTTGGTTTTCATCTGTTTTTGGGTTTAAGTTCGAATCACTTTTTTTTTTGCGCTCCCCATTCGGTTCGCCACGGCCGAGTTGTAATCTGTTGCTCCAAGCTTGTCAGGTCTTATGAATATTTAGTGAGAATTAAGCTGACCCAAGCGACTCTTGGTTTTATTTTTTTGTGCCGGCAAGCAGTTTTTGCCTCTCGAATGCGAACAATTATTATAAGGTGCGTCATATTTGTGCGTTTGAGCGATCAATCGACTTTTGCTTCCGTACGTCCTACTTCAATTGGCTCGAAGGCTCACGTTCGTCGATTTGTGCGTTCCGTAGAAGCACGTTCCAACCGTTATATTTTCAGCTCTCCTCTTTGAATGGGATTGCGTGTAGACGATTGAACAGAAAGTGACTCTCTTTACAATGGCATGAAACTAGCGATGGTTGTCGATACTTTCTTATTTTGAGACTGGCGCGTGTTTTTATATTTATAATGTTTCATCGTTATTAATATATGAATTTGCAAAAATAACCCACCTTAGAGTATCTCTCTAAGCTGATTGAAGAAAGTATTTCAACCGCGGAAAGCCAGTTGAAATTAATTTACAAATGACGGCTTTCAAAAGATGACGCCATTTATGCTTCTTGGGAAAATCCATATGTCTAAAGTCAACCACTTGAACTCGGTAAGAAAAAAAGCACACAACGACATAGTAAAAATAACTTAATATTAAGTAAACACGGTATAGCTATCCATTGGAAAAGAATAACGAAATTGTTGAGCGTAATGAACTTATTTTGAGTACTTTTTTCTTACCGTGAACATGCTTAGAGAAAGCGAATTGTCATGCGATTATCCTGCCACCTCGTGGCAAAAAATATTGACAGCGTTATCAGTTGATTTACAGCAGCTATGGCGAAAACAGTCAAGCAACTACGCTCGCTTGTTTGTTTGTACTGCCAACTCCATTCCGGAGCCAAGAAGTTAGACGTGTCTTCCGGATACAGCCGAACGGAATTCACAATATGCTAAGCTTTCTGAAGAAAGACGAGAGCGTCAAACGAAAAGCTAGTTCCTGCCGTCTGACCTGGCTTCGCGACCGTAAAGTGCAGCAGAAGAGAAAGAATAAAGGTAAAGTGGTCTCATCGTTTCACGTCTTGGGCCAAGAGGTTGGTGTAACCACCCATTCGTTAAACAATTGTCTGGGCATTATTGCGAACGTATCAGTCATAATTGACATTGCGATGCGAACGTATCAGTCGAAGCCGGCCGTGGCGAAGCATCAGGTTATCACCCAGATGAAGTGGATGAAGTGGTGAAAAGCATCACTCCGACGAAGATGATGACAAAATCTTCTTGACGCTGGACGGCAACGACTGGGTACTACATCGATATTCAGCTGCTCAATCTCCTCCAACGACCGCTTCGAGTAGTGGGCCGACGCTAGATCCGGCCAAAAGACCGCGTCTTCAACCTTAAGGTATTTCTTGATGAATGACGCCACTTCCGGCAGGCATTTCGTATTAGAAATTTCCCCGTTCACGGCCAGTCCGGAGCGAGAGAAGAGCGGCTTTGACATCCTCTTCTCGCTGATTATCAGCCACAGCAGCACCTTCTTGGGGAACTTGGTGTGGGAAATGATCTTCACCTCGGATCTCACTTCCTTCGTGGGGGAAGTAAAATACAAAGTGCCCTGCCAGTCGTTGCCATCCAGGGTCAGATAGGTGTCGTCGTCCATCACCACCGCGATTCACCAGGAAAATCGAGTTGACCATCTTATTCAGCCGCTGCCGCTGCGTCATTGTCTGCAGCTCCGAAACCAGTAGACACGACTTCCGCTTCTTGACATGCATGTTCATGTTCACCGGGTACTCTTTCACTGTTCGGCCGGTTGAAGCGACCTCCCGGCCAAGCGCACGCAGTGATGTAGCCACTTTTACCTCGGTCTTCCTCTTCAGCAGCCTGTTGAGCTTTTTGTCGCTCAGGGTCGTCGGCTGTCCGGAACCGGGCTTTCTTTTGATGCTCTGATTGTTATTTAATAGTGCCATGATGTTGTAGATGCCGGAACAGGTGTATCCAGGGTCCACAAAGTGCCGCATGATGTCCATTTTCGATGAGGCGGGGTGCCGTTCTTGGAACGTGCACACTTCTGAACGGAGCTGCTTCTCTGTGTTTGCCATCACAGTTAGAGTTCGACTGAAAGAGTTGTCAAATTTTGTCTGCTGACTCATGGGCTACTATGATTGATATTGCATGGATAGTTTTGTCAGTGCGCGTTAAGGTAAACCCATGAAAAATCGGTAAAAAAAACGTTTTTTTTAATGCTAACGTTGTACGTCAAACGAATTAATCAAATAGTTGCCTTTCAGAACTACGAAACCGTCCTATAATACCTTTGCTGGATCTTTTGTCACGCTGGCATCCTAGGCAACGGAGAAGCAGGTCGTTTCGCTGGCAAATCTCAGAATAGTCCATCACTTCACGTCGTAATCCCTAGCAAAACTGCTACGAAAACAAGCTATTTGGCAGCAGTTAGAAGAACGTTGGGTGAAAATGAGCGACGTGAAACTGAGAAAAGTGTGAGTTGAGACAAGAAAATGGTCAGACAACGAAAATTCTTCTGGCCAGGATCGCCTACCAGATCCCATACAAGGCTTACGTGCGATTTTGTATTGAAGCAAAACATAAAGTGATTGCTGAATACGGGGCATGAAATCAATGTGCTTGTGCTTGTGAAAAAAGAATTGCAGAAACAGATAGGAAGAAGAAGTAACAGAAAAAGCGAAGAACGTAGGAAAATCAAGTGAAGCCAAAAAAATGTAACCGAAGATTACGATGATGATGTAGAGAATAAATAAATGGAAGCTGATGACGAAAACTGTGAATACTGAAATTTTCAAAAAAAGATGGCAGAAAGACGACTTTGAAGAAAGGAGTGGATGTAGGAGATGTGATGAAATTGAGCACTTCAAAGAAGCGAAGGTATTAATGAAAAGAGCTGTGGAATGAATCAAGAAGATGTACAGAGGATTCAGCTGAAGGAAAGTACACACGGAGAGGATGAAGAAACGGACGCTGATGAAACAAACGAAGAAGTGAAACAAAAAAAAATTCAAAGGATCCAGTAAAAAATAACACAGAATCTTGTAAAAGCGAGTCGGAAAATATTACACAGAATTGCATAAATATGACGCAGCTACTGGGAATAGGGCTGAAAGGAGTTGTGCTGGAAAAAAATTGAGAAGCAAGATGACGAAGAAGTCAAAGGATAAATTGGGTAAGAGGGAGAGATGGGCAAATTACACTGAAAATGAATGAGAGAAAACAAAACGTCATTGGTTAAGGGAAGAGGAAGAAAAGAAGCGAAAAAGGAGAGTGGAAGAAAATAAGCGAAAAAAAGAAAGAATTGGAAGAAAAAAAGTGGAAGAAGAGGAACGAAAGAAAAGAAACGGATGAAGCGAAGTGGAAGAAGAGATGCAAAAGAACAAAAAGAAAGAGTAGAGATAGAAAAAAAAGCAGAAGAAAATACAAAGAAGAAGAGAAGTGGTAGTAGATAAATGGAATCAGATAAACGGAAGAAAAAAAGGGAGATGGAGAGTTAGAAGAATCGAAACGAAAGAAGAAAAACGGAATGAGAGAAAAAGAGAGAAACAGAAGAAAATGTATGAATGTAGATTATCGGAAGAAAATAAACCGATGTAGGTTAACGGAATAACGGAAACAGAAAATAAGAATCTGAAAAATAGAAACGGTAGAAGAGACGTAGAAGAAGAAAAGTGAAAGAAGAGAAACGCAAGAGGAGAAGTGAAAAATAGAAGCATAATACGAGAAACAGAATAAATGAAGCGGTAGAGGAGAAACGGAAAAGGAGAAACACGAAAACTAAAATTTTCGACGCATTTCCACTTCGGACAGCATTCTACGTTGTTCGACGTTGGTTGTTCTTCGATGCAATGAAAAACGGATGTAACTAAGAGATTAAATTTTATATAACCATATATTCAATGGAAGCGTATGAAACAGAGGAAACTGAAAATTTACGAGAAACAGTTATGGTTACGAGTACGGAGAACAGTAATGGTTCGATTAACCTAACACGGAGAAGAGAAACGCATAAAATTAGTGAAAGAAGATAAGTGGAAAATGACAATCAGAAGAACAGAAGCGTAAGAAGAGAAGCAAAAAAAAAGAGAAGCGGAAGAAAAGAACTGGAAGAAGAGAAGTAGAAGAATAGAATTGGAAGTAACGTAGGTGAAGGAAAAAGGCCGATGATAAATATGGGAAGCAGAAGACAAGAAATGAAAAGAAAGACACGGAAAACAGAAACGAAAGAACGGAACCGGAAATGGATCAAGAAGAGAAAGTCAACAGTATTTACACTGGCAAAAAGGCTGCTTTCAAAACATTTTATCATGATATTCTGTTAGCCAAACTTGATCAATTAAGAGTATCTATGAGAATGGGTAGGAGATTAAGATCTTACTTAACTAATCGCCATTTGTTCGTGGAAATAGCTGCACCACTCTTTAAAGTGGGGTACCGCAAGGAAGTAACTTGGGACTGTTATTATTAGCTTGTTGGCTTGCAAATAAGCGAGGAGAAATTTCACACGTCTATTAAAAAAGTCTTGTTTTTTTCTGTAGACTAACGCTTTTTGAAACCACATACGGAACCACCTACCTCGCCATGACTTATTGTTTTCATTTTTCCTTTTTCCTTAAAGGGCAGTGTGCATTACTTGTTACTTGTGTGTTAAGTTTTATTAATTAAGACCTTGCTATCGGAAGGCTGTATATAATAAATAAAAACACCAATACAAAATAAAAAAAGAGGTACGAAATTCCTGCAAAAAGTTACCACCTTCATCAAGAAGTGTCACGGGAAAGAGAATGTGATGTTTTGGCCGGACCTGGCCAAGATCACTAGAGGAGATGTACCGGCTGAAGATAAACGTTTTACCAAAGTCAGCCAATCCTCCCAACGTTCCACAGCTGCAACCGATACCACAATTTAGGGGGAACATTAAACGGAGGATCTACTCCAATAATTTTGTGGCCAAAACAGAGCAGCAGCTGATCGTTACAAAAGAGCTGAAACGCAAAAACTGCAAGTTGGTCCCCCATTTGGTTGTTCGGAATGACGACGAAGGATTACAACTAAATGTCATTCATTCATTTTGAACAATGCAATATTCTTTGTATAACCCTTTCAGGCCTATTTTTTTAAAATTGGTGCTCAGTAACATAGAAATGCTTGAACAAGTAGAATATATTATTTTGAGATGTGTTTGGTCATTCGAAATGTCCTGGAGTTCAGAACTTAGTATAAATTGTAACAAAAGCTTTATCCGCTTTACAATGTTATGATATATATTCAAACATATTTAATGAATTGCCCGGAACACAAACAGACAATATGACATAATCTTGGGATATTCATGCCAAACAAACTATTTTAACTTTGAATTGCCCATAAAGCTACTGTTACAATTGTAGAGCTAAAGTTTTGAATGACCTAAAACTAACAAGATTATCCAATAATGTCTGTGTAATATTAATGTAATATTAATTGAATATGTTTGAATAGCAATCGTGGTTTTGTATAGTCCAAGAGGCTACGGTTACTACTGTATATCAAAAGTTCTGAATTCAAGTCAGTTTTTATGATCTTGAACATCCCAAGACAACCTGATAATGACTTGTGACCTCACAGAAGTTTTACTGAATATGTTTGAATGCATATCGTCACCTTTCATAGGTTATAAAGCGTATGTTATGACGGTAGATCCTAACTTCTGAACTCAAGGGCAGAATTGGTGACCTAGAACATCCCAAGATATCTCATTCTATCTGTTTAACCCCACAGAAGACTCACATAAATTGGTCAAATACATATTGTTACTTTGTTTGGTCCAAAACGCCACAGTTACAGCTGTAGATTTTTAGTTTTGAATTCTAGAATAGTTTGGATAACCTAGAAGATTATCTCATAGTGTCTGCTGGTCTCCTAAGATGTTCAATGAATATGTTTCAATACACAGCGTGGCTTTGCACAGCCCAGAAAGCTTTTGTTACAACTGATAAGACCTACAGTCTGATCTCAAGGATAGTTTGGATGACCCAGAATATGTTCTTTTGCTTTATAATGTTTGTTGACCTCTATGATTATTGATTTAATATGTTTGAATATTGATTGTAGCTTTGTATTGAAGGAATAAAAATTACTGTTAATCTTAAGTTCTGAACGCGTGGACAGTTTGGATGACCTAGACGATCTAAAATTCATAAAATGTTGACCTTTGATCTTCCAAAAGATTCATTGAATATGTTTGAATACATATGGTCACCTTATATAGACCTAAAAGTAACTGTTACAACTGTAGATCTAATGTTTTGAGCTTATGGACAGTTTGGATGACCTAGAATATCCCAAGAGTGTCGCATTATGTATTTTGACCTTCTACACTATTCGCTTAAGCGCCACTCTCGAAGAGATACCACTGGTCACGTTTATTTGCCCGACTTTGGAGACTGTTTTGGCTCAGGGAAAACTCTTCATGGGAAAGTTGGCTAATGGGAAAGTTGGTTAATGGAAAAGTTGACAAAATTGCTTTAACGCAAACTGAATTTGCTCCCCTTTTATCAACCGAGGTATTTCAGGGACTGCAGAAGAAGTTCTAACCAATTCAATGAACGACAAATTCAAGCTCCCGAAATTAGTGAGTCATTTATAACCGGTAACTGACATTAAAAACAACTAAATTCAACTTAATCGAATTCGTTTTCATTTGTAGCATCGTTTATTCGTGATGGACGGTTTCGACGAAAATGGAAAAACAAAAGCAAACATGGCCATGTAACTTAGCTCTAAAACAGACGTGCGCAGGTTTTTATGGATGACCAGATGGGGTCCGTTGGAACTTCGACGACTCTGTTGTGGCTTGTTCGGCTGGAGATCGATGATGGCTCCACGAAGATGGCGGTGGTGTAATGGCTGCCACGGGATGTCCTCGCTGCAATTTGGGCGCAACGATGAAATGGCCAGTGTTTGTATTACGGCCGAACCAGAGATGCGGAGGGAGTGGAGGCTGGAACAGAAGCTTCCGAGGCACACGTACCCAAAGCGACCCGGCTTCCCGTACGTATCCGTTCCACCAAGCGGGGATCGGTGAAGCCTCTATCCTTCGGTTTGTATCGGGTTCACAGCGTGCGTTTGACGATACGCTCTCTCGGATTGCTCCGGTCTACAAACATTGACGGAGAGGGACCTTGCCTTCGGCTTTGGACGACCGATGGGAGATTCTGCGCTACACTAATTTTAGCGACTTCACTCACTTTTCCGATTGACTACCTTCTCGAGGCGGGCCTAAACGGTACACACGGGTCTCGATGATCCTCAGACGGAATTCGACTCGCACCACGACAGACCCTTGGATGGTCGCCGGTAGACGACGAAAATTTTCAGCCGTACGAAAAAAGCGCAGCGCGCTGCTTGCTCAACACAAATTCACTTTAGTATTAAGTTAAATCACTCACATAATTGAATATAATTACCTTGTTCGTAGCAATATATCAACTAAAAAAACTCAAGCAGAATTGGCGATTCAAAGGACCTCAGTCTACTAAACAAAAAAAAAAAGGAATGTGAAATGTTCAACACCATTTATAATGTTTAAAACTCGCTCACCAACTTTACCTATAAATTGTATCTCAATAAACACATTAAATTCTCAAAAGCGTTATTAACTTTATTTTCGTATTTCTGCCTTCAAGCCGATCCTTTAGCGAAATGATCGAGTGGAAGAAATGTCTTTGCCAAGAAACTGTACCTTCTTTTCAAATTTGAGTCTTATTCAACTATTCAAAATGAATACTCTTTACTTGTTCTTTAGGAGCATCATTAAAAAATCGCACCCAAGTATGGCGACGGAAAGCATGGCAAATTTAAACCGCCGATTCTAGATTCAGCACCTTGCTATAAAAGTAAAGCTTATATTTTACTTAATAGTCATATATGGGGTACAAGGATAACTCGATTTTATCAACGCGATTATTAAGTTATTATCGAAACATCATTACATTGATTAAAATCTTAATAATTATTTAATATAAATCAATAAACAACTAGAAAAAAACACAAAACGTTACAAGTATAGATCCGCATTCTGTAATCTAGGACAGTTTTTATGACCTAGAACATCACAAAATTATCACTTAATGACTGTAGGCTTTCCAAAAGGTTCATTCTATATGTTTGAATTCATATCATTATCTTATATAGCCCTCAAAGTTACTGTTACAACTGTAGATCTAAAGTTCTGAACTCAAGTGCATTTTGGATAGCTTAGAACATCCTAGAAAGATACAAAAATATTCAACGATTACCACAAAAACGCTTTATCCTCTTACAAAGGCATATAATTTTTTTTCTTCCGGATCTTCTTCGTATTCAATTAGGCGTTAAACTCATATGTTTTTTATATTTTTCAGACATATGAATGATGGAGAAAAAAAATTGCCAAATGGACAGTGAACACTTTTATCCGGTCTGTGATTTTAAACAGCCATTTTCCTTTTGAGGTCATGTATGACTCCTTAGCCTTAGGTCTGAAGGGGTTATTACACTTTTTAAGAAAAAGCGTAACACTTTTGAATTTTTCAGCAGTATGTGGCCTCAAATCAACAGATGATGCGTAGAAATATTGGTGGTTGCGACCGATTGGTGCAAAAATTTTGAAAATCTTTTGAGTAATGACTGAGATATTAACGCTCAAAACCTGACCACTTTTCGTGACGGTCGCAATGCGATTTTTTCTAATTGTACCCCAGTATAGAAAAGAATGACGTATTCCTGCGTCGAAACATCATTTTTTCTAATGCACACGTTATAACAGTTAACGCTCTCCTCAAAAAGAAACGGTTAAATACACCCTGCTAGAAAATGATCGATTTCATCCACTAAATGGTCAACATATTCACTTTATTTCAGTGAGATCATTACTCAAACCTGCAATATGAATTTATCACCCAAAAAGCGGTTACAATATACCCCCCATAACGATGCTACGGTTGACTTCAGGTAATTTTCAAACCAGGTTCCCCTAGTTGAGTAACATCATAATAAGATAGCTTGATTTCCACCAGCAACACAAGTTTTCTCCACGATCATAAAACCACACCGCATAATGAACGGCCATTGAATAATGAAACAAAAAGTTCTCTCAAGCATCATCCATTGCTCAACAGCAAGGCCTCGGCACAGCTTTTTCTTTCTTTCGTACCCCCAACGACAGGTTATAAATCACACTCCCGACGGTACAATTACGAATCGACGGTCCACCGTAAAACGCTTGACAAAAAATTAAAAAGAATTAATCGCCTGTCGCCTGTTATTAAAACATTCATGTTACAGCAGGTGTTGTGTTTTACATTATGACCGTACGAGTAGAGCGGCATGGAGGTGATTGCTACATTGACTCAAAACCGACCCACTCAGCTGCGGTAGACGGACTGGAATCAAACGCGACACTTACATAACATTGCTTGCCACGTGAGCCACTTTAAATTGCTCTTTTATAGTGCTGCTGGAAAACAGAAAATAAAACCGATTCTTTAATGCCTGACCTACTGCCGTGCCGTGCTGTGCCGTTTACACCTGTGCCGCATTTAATATCTTCCTGTTTACGGCAAACGATTTCGGTTCAGTTCGAACAATGCCACTTTGATCTGGCCTTTTGATCCGGACAACCCTCCGCCAAGTCACGTAGCGTAAGTTTTAAGCTTTATCGGAACAAGTAGGGCCGCATTTGAAGAGCTGAGCACGGCAACTCTCCTAATGGACCGATATCGCACTCGACCCAGATGGCTCCCGACCCTTGGCAGCCGGAAGGCTACACCGAAGACGTGGGGATTAAAGTTTTTCTCTCCGATTCTCTTTACTCTTAGCTGGTCCCCCGGTCGGTGGCGGAGTGTCCTGTTCATATACCAGCGAAGCTCACTTGAAAACATCATTATAAGGCGACTGCTCGAATGGTATCCTGGATTGCTGTGGTTGCAGGGCCATGTCAAGAGCAGCAGCGGCGTGTGCGAGGTGGGGGCAGTTGGAATTCCAGTTTGTTCGGATAAATGTGGAATCACCAATGGGAGCTAAGCCCAAGTAACATTGCCAAAACCATTCAGCTTTATTAAGTTTTATGAAAGCCACTAGAAATCAATTTGGTTTTATTAGGGTACCAAGAGGTGACAATGGGTTTCAAATTTTTGTCAGGTTTATGAGAACCTATACAACCTCTGTACAACGATCTTAAAACCTTGTCTTATAAAATTCCTTTTAATCATATCAAAGGTTTTGTTTTGACTTTATGAACTCGTAAAATGCTATTTTGAAGTGCCGTTTTAGGACTCATTCATATTGTTTTATTATGGTCAGTTAAAACGAATTTTAAAACCATTTTGCCTCCGGTGAATGCATTAACCGGCACATTGGCATTATGGAGACTAATTTCGGCATTCTTTTAGATTAACTTATTGAATTTAATCAATTTCCGGGAAATTCATGATTAATTTACCGAAAATATTTGTTTCAATTTTGTTTTTGTTGTTTAAAACATGCATAATTTCCGGGGAGCTGTAATTTCTAGCTCTTATCGTGCCAATATTCACCATAAAATTAAATGCGCATATTATTTGGAGCATGATACGGAGCATGATATGAAAAACTCAAGTTAGTTTGGATATTTTGTTATCAAACAAAAGTTCCCGCAACACTAGAACGTTTTTCTTAGATTTTATTTACTGCTAAGGGAATCAGAAGAGCTGAGAATAAAAAAAACAACGACAAAAACAAACCACGATATCACAGTGAAGTTTGACAGCTGTGGCCATTTGACCGAGAGGAGTGCTATACGGCTACAATATTTTGTATTTTTGAAGTTGACATTTTTGATTCACCATCTGTATGTGTATAAGAAGCAGTATAAGAAAAGTGCCTAAAAGCAATTAACAAACAACCTTTTGTCCCTTTTGTCTTATTGACATTCAAATGAAGAAAAAGCTCGTTTAAGAATCGGTATTCTGTAGAAAATCATTTCGTCCATTTCGAAAAATTATCCATCTACTCTTTAAAACGACAGCTTGTCGTCGATCATAACCCCCAAGTACCTCAGGGACCACTTTGAGGTGATGGTGCAGTTACCAGCACTAATCGTCGCCCTTTGCTCCGTTTTTCTGTTTGATGGAGTGACTATTACATAGTAATGAACTCTCCGTCTCTTAAGTTAGATTGCCACCCTGCCATCATGGTGACTGACATGATGGCATCCATCGTTGACTTGCCTTCAAAACAAACGGATTGTTATTTTAGACGGGATGGAAAATCTGCAACCCGACACCTGAGGAACTCAGGGTGTGGGGATGAGGGTGCCAACTTCTCAGCCCACTAGAAATTCTGCAGTGCCTTAAGCCCTGGACGCTCCCCGAAACCACCTTTCGGTATTAGTTCGGGGAGGGGGCTATTGTGCTTGTTAAGCACCTACTATGTCCAACTACTTAAGGCTTTAGCAGTTAGGTGGTCCCTGCGACCTACCTTTGGTCGTTTCGCCAGTTTTGTTGGAGATCGAGGACGATCTGGGAGGCTGCTACGCATACCGCGTCCCCCACGTCCCGGTCCTAACACATCCCTTGGACCAAATTGTCCGGAGTCGTATCGTGACTTCTCGACTCCCGCGCACGAGCTACATGCGGTGTGCCTGCCCATATTTGTGCAAGTATTGACTAAAACAGCCGTGGCCAGACATAATCCACGTTAAGTGGAAGTTCACTTTACCGTGTTGCCTACCGACCCACTCGGTTAATTCCAGGATTAGTCGGTGGGTCCACCGACCTTTGGTGGACTTGTTTCATCCCCTTTGCCACTTAACCATGGATGCGGCTCTAGCGGTCATCCGAATACCTCTTGTTCCACGTTGTTCGAAGCACTCTACGTCCTCTTTTATGACCATGCCTATTGGCATCATCCCCGCTAGGACGCAGAACGCGTCACATGATACCGTTTGGTATGCACTAAACACTTTTAGGCACATAAGCCTGTGCGTACTCTCAAGCTTACAAACGTAGCACTTGGTACTCAAGGCGGTGATCCATGCCGACCCGCCGTACCTAAGTATGGACAGGGCGACACTGGCCAGGAGTTTACGCTTACTCTCTTGCACCGCCTAGCTATTCGACATCATTCGGGATAATGCCGATATATCCAAAGAGACTTTCTTGCAGGCGTATTCGACGTGACTGACAAAGGACCGCTTATCATCGATCATGACCCCAAGACACCTCAAAGACCTCTTCGATTCAATTTTGCAGTTACCTGCACTGATCGTCGCATGTTGTTCCAATTTTCGGTTGTTTACCATCGTGACCTCAGTCTTATGGTGAGCTAGCTCCAGTTTTTGGAACTCATCCATCTCTCCACAATGCCAATGGAGTGCAAGGCCGTTAGCTCGACCTCTTCAATGGATTCACCACATATCTCCAGGGTGATGTCGTCCACAAACCCGACTATCTTCACACCGCTCGGGAACTCAAGCCGCAGTACCTCATCGTACATTGTGTTCCATAACACCGGGCACAGAATCGAACCTTGTGAGACGCCTGTGGTGATATGGACACGTTTCTGGCCTGCCTCTGTATTGTATACCAGTACACGATTCTGGAATTAACTTCCAAGAATCTTGTACAGGTACCCAGGAACCAGAAGGCGTTGAAGCGAGTCAGCGATAGCCACCCAACCGGCGCTATTGGACGCATTTCGCACGTCAAGGGCAAGCACTGCACAGTTGTACTCCTCGCCTCTTGCGCCAGATTGGCACCTCAGCTTTCTCGGTGAAGGACAGGATGGCATCCATCGTCGACTTCCCTTTGCGGAAGCCAAACAGATTGCTAGACAGACCGCCTATACCCTCCATGTACGTTTTCAGTCTGTTAAGGATTACTCAAAAACAAGCAAAACAAGGGTCTGAATTTTCCAGGCGTCCGGGAAGACGCCCTCGTCCAAACACTTTTGCATCACCACCCTGAACATTTCGGGATCCAGCAAGATAGACGTCGTGATGGCCAGGCTCGGAATACCCCCCCCAACCTTCGCCAATTTCAACGCCGCGTCCGCGTCGACTACCGCTACCCTCATGGTTGTCATCTGGGTTCCGATTGGACCCTTCATCAGACGTATGTCTGCGGCAGCAACCTCGACCTTGCACTGCTCCTTAAGTGCAGTGAAGATCTCGTCTGCCTCGGTGATCTCGTCCAGGTTTTTACACTGGATCATCACCTGCGAGACGAGGGCGCGAGCTCTTCACCCTCACCTATGGCCTGTCTTGCCAGGTCTCTGTCTGCTGGGCCCTTTAGCGTTGTCGCCTTTTTTAGCTCCAGGAGCATCTCGCCGTTGCGGATACGGCGTATACTTCGCACGTTGGTGCCTATGCCTGCCAATTTAGCGTCCCCACACATCACTTAAAGACCTTCGAGTACTTCGACGCCTCGGTCTTGACGATGAGGGCCTTTCCGCGGTTGCGGGCCACCTGTTGCTTGTCCTTTTCTTTTTTTTGTTTTACTTCCTTTTTTTCGGACCTCATTCCAGTGGCTTTCCCTGCCCTGGGGTCATCACTTGTCCCCCTCCTAGCACTAGCGTTTGCTTCCGTGCTAGTTATGGCTGTTGTCGTTGGGGCCCTGCCGCTCGGACCCCCTTTGGCGGCTGAGACAACACGCGAGCTGGATGTCGCGCTTTTCGCGCTGGGCTTAGCGCCGGGGGCTCTCTCTTTTCGAGCAGCCGGAGCTGGTCGCGAGGATGCACCCTCTGACCCCGCCGCCACGTTCGCGTAGGCTCGCTTCCCTACTGGGGCTTCCGACACGAGACGCTTCTTAAAAGCGCCAGGTGCCGTTTCGTACGAAAACTGCCTAGCCCGCTTGGAGGTCCCCGCCCCCATGGATAGGGTGGACTCTCCGACCGAGAGTGATGCTTCCGTCTCGGTCTGCTTTGAGGCTATATCCCTCGCCCTTTCGGTGGCTGCTAGCCGTGCCGAATCTTTGGCCTTTTGCTCGGCTAGGAGCTTGGCCTCCAGCTCTTCTCTCTTCTTGCATGCAGTCTGTATTATCATGCGTAGCCTAAGGAGGCTCAGTTTGAGGATCTTTGCAATGTTGTTACGCGATGTCGTTAAGTCAAAAATCGCGTCCAATTGCTCAGACACCTCCAGCACTTTAGGAAGGGTTTCCCGCATCCTATCTATCGCCCGGATGAGTCCTGGCCCGTCCATGGCCACGCCTAGCTTGATGACACAATCAGGTTTAACAGCTGTCATTAGACCATATGCTGGTTTTCATGGCAGCCATTAGGTTTTATAAAGGTTCTCAAGTTGTCATAACATCTTTCACTAGAATATTTTCAAAATCCTTATGGTTTTCTAAAGATTTTATTAATTTGTTTTCACAACCGCCATTTCGAACAAATTTCAGCTTCAAAGATGCATAGAGGAGGTGTTGGTGGACAAAACAGTTTTGAATGTAGTTTTATCAACAAAGCCGTGAGAAGTGCTATACGACTGGAATGCATAAATTATATTTTCTCCTTAACGAATTGATTTTCTCATTGTTCAGAGACAAAAAAGTCATATTCACCAAAAAATAATCGATTTCAAAAACCCTTCGATCAACTACTACCGACGCTGCTGCACCCGTCAATGACAATTATCGAAAGAGGAAATAGGAACATTCAGTAAGAAGTCAAATAATGGACCGGGAGACTATAGTTCAATGGCTAATGGGTTTGCCCGGGTAAGCCGTAGGTAGTGTGGGTGCCGTCTCCAGTGAACTTTCTCCCATCAAAGGGCAAAACGAAAGGTACGGTACACAGTTGGATTTCCTGGGAACGTACGTAACCGTATCCCTTAATGGTAATTGTACGAGTGGTGCTTTCACAGAAACCACTCCACCGACGACCATTCAACCAGCAGTAATCGATGACTTCATTTCCAATCAACCCTGTTCGATGCTAATATAATCAACGGCTGCTCATACTGACTGACTGAATGGCGCCAGTTCAGAGTGTCCACTTGATCGAATTAGTAATCATTTAGGTTGTGTCCTCGAATCTTCGGCAGCCATAACTGCAACAAGCTTGATGTAATAATTTTCCGATTAGGAACCCTTACCGATTCCGACACAACCGACCGACGTAGGTCAGTACGAGGAACCGAAAAAAAACCTCTTACAACCCAACAAAGACATGATTTATTTCTAATTCAACCGGTTCCATCGTTTTTGTATTTCGTTTTCTCGCCATTCCCCCTCTCTCGCGGCAGAGGTCAGTTGCCAAATCACCGTTTGACTCACTCGACAGCATGATAGTTATCGAATGTCTCGACGAAACCCGGCCCAACGACGTCGTCATCATCGTCATCACTTTCTGTTTCCTTATCCGATTAATAACCCGGACGGACTCTGCCCGGGCCGGACTGATTCAATATTTAACGCATCCCAAATTGGGAACGTGCCCATGATGGCAGAAGGAAGACAAGAAATGCCGCCTGTTTGGCCAGTTTGCCGTTCTTCCCATTGCTTGTTGGAGGCTTTCTTCGCCGGGTTGGTTCGAACAGATGTTGGCGAACGCCTGCCAAAGCACGCTCGGGGGAATTCGATTTTGTTCGTTTTCTTTGCGCATCAGACGTATGCAAACGAGACGTGTTGACCTAGTTTGTCGGCAGGTCTGCTGTTTTTTGCTTTTTTGCTGAATTTTGCACAGGGTTTTAGCTGGAGGAGTTTCACCGTGCCTACCGGCGACTAAATTGATGATCTCTGCTTATTGGTGCGATCATTGACGAGGGGAAAGGTAGTAGTGAGGGATGCTGATGCATGTTCAATTACGGTTGTATTCGGCACATGATGTTATGGACGCCTTTTGAGATGAGTATTCGTAAAAATGTCTTACGTCAGTTATACCTACTAGCGTTGTTAGTCTAGAAGGACGGTTGCTTTGATGGACTTACTTGAATGGTCTTGGTAGGATTTATTACAGAAATAGATCAATCTGTTTATGTTGTACTAGATGGTAAATTGGATACCAAGTAGAGGAAGTACCTGAAAAGAAAAGAGACACACTATTAGTAACATGTTCAAAATAAAGAAAATAATTTTCATATTTCTATTATATGCTTTTGAATAAGCACTAACATTTTTCGGAGAGGCGGTGAAAAAATCGCATGGAAATTACACTCAACATTAGTCACAATGTATTGTGATATCGCTCATTTGCTCAATGATGGCAATGATGATGAACGTCTGCCCACCATCAGCGCAAGGATTACTTCTAGACAAAACCGTCATAAGTTCGTAAGTAACAATTGTAAACAATGACTTAAAACGTAAATTTCCTGGAAATGCCAGGTTGCTAACAGCTATATCCACTAGCGACGGGAAGGAAATAACTCCCTGTCTATCTGTTTCTGGAGTTATGTTGTTTGTGAGAGCAAGCAGATCCCAGAAAAATACGCTAAATGCCATTGTTTACAAATGTTACTTCCGACCTTTTCACTATTTCGTCTAGACTTTGTAGAGTTCACTCTGGTATAGCCACACTTTCGGAATTTGTTATACTTTTAAAGGTTCGTTTTATATCACGTTTAACAGCGTTCGCTTTATTCGTCCGCACCGGTTCACGTTTGCTGCCTATCTGCATTCTCAACCAAAACCTCACTCTTTCTTCCGTTATCCCTCTCTCTCTTACCTCTGTCTCTTTCTCTCTCGAAACTCCAACAAGGGGCGAGACATTATTATTTGTATCTATTCTACAGACTTATGTCAGTAGAATCAAGCCGGAATGGAAAGTTCTATTTAATGGTTTGTTGTAGCAAGGTGACATGAAATCCCTGCAAACCTTCGGAAAACAACACAATAGCTGTTTTCTCGTGAGAAAAGTCTGTCTACTCCGCGTGCTTTCGTACAGTTAATTCCCTGAGCTTAAACTTGTTTGTTTGTTTGTACTTCTTCTTGTAAATTGCGAATAAAGCTGTAAAGATACATTTTCAGCCGAAATTTGAAGCTGTGGAGCAAAATTGTCTTCCACAAAGTTATTTCTAACTAGCTGATCCCGGTGCGAGCGTTGCTACGCCTGCAACTAAATGAATGAACATTACATAGAACTGACGCTTTTTTTTAATGAGTTTTTTTTTTGAGTAATAAGGAGTTCAAACTTCTATCAGAACATTCTTCTTACCCAGACAATACACAGTTTGTGGCTTAGTTACCTGTATAATTCTCAGGATTGGTTGAAATTTGTGTTTGAATTCACCATAGAAACATTTTTTGCATTCAAAACACCCCGCATACCATTTTTGATTCCATTTGCTTGATTAGTTCTCAAGCTATGCAGAAATTTGTGTTTCATTTGTATGCGAGCCGGAAGGGGGAAGCGGTCTCAAACAATCATAAGAACCTTCCTCAGCCCCAAAAATACCTGCATACATATTTTCACTCCGATCGGTCAGACAGACAGTCAGACAGAAATATTTAAATAACTAGTCCAATAACCCCACATGCCAAATGTGGTTTCATTTACTTGAATAGTTCTCGAGTTATGCAGAAAATTGCGTTTCATTTGTATGAGAGCCCCTCTTCCCCTTTCAGAGGGCAAAGGGGTCTCAAACCACCATAGAAATATGTTTGACCTTCAAAAAATCCACATGTCAAATTTGATTCCATTTGCTTTATTAGTTCTCGAGTTATGCAGAAATTTGTGTATCATTTGTTTGAGAGCCCCTGCCCTTCAGAAGGCGGAAGAGTCTCAATGACCATAAAAACATTCTCTCCTTCAAAAACCTCCATATGCCAAATTTGGTTCCATTTGTCTTGATTAGTTCTCGAGTTATGCATAAATTTGTGTTTCATTTGTATGGAAGCCCCCCCTCTTGAGTTATGCAGAAATAGTTTTTCATTTGCATGGGAGCCCCCTTTCTAAAGGCGGGAGGGGTGTCGAACTATAATAAGATCCTTTCCCGGACCCAAAACCCCTGCATACAAATTTGCATAGCGGTAGGGATAGTTTTCATGTTTGGTTTAAATTTCTGTTTCGTTTGTATAGTAGCCCTCCTTTTCAGAGTGAGGAAAGGTCTTAAATTACCACAAAAACTTTTCTTGCCTTCAAAAACTCACCCATACCAATTTTGGTTCCATTTGCTTGATTAGTTCTCGAGTTATGCAGGAATTTGTTTTTCATTTGCATGGGATCCCACCCTTTCTAGAATTGAGAGGGCTCTCGAACTATCATTAGATGCTTTCCCGGACCCAAAACCACTGAATACAAATTTGCAAAGCAGTAGGTATAGTTCTCATGTTTGGTTGAAATTTGTTTCATTTGTATGAGAGCCTCCTTTTTTAGAGGGAGGAGGGGCTTTGAACCACCATAAAAACATTTCATGCCTTAAAAAACTCGTCCATTCCAAATTTGGTTCCATTTGCTTGATTATTTCTCGAGTTATGCCGAAATTTGGGTTCCATTTGTTTGAGAGCACCCCCTCCCCCCTTCCTCCTCATATGACGGAAGAGTCTCAAATCACCATAGAAACATTTCCCTCCTTCAAAAACTTCCACATGCGAAATTTGGTTCCATTTCTCTTATTAGTTCTCGAGTTATGCAAGGATTTGCGTTTCATTTGAATAGGTTCCCCCCCTTTCAGAGAGGGGAGGGGTCTCAAATCAACAAAAACAATTTTTTGTCTTCAAAAACCACCACATAGTAAATTTGGTTCCATTTGCTTGATTAGTTCTCGAGTCATGCAGAATAGTGTATTTCATTTGTATCGGAGCCCTCCCCCCCCCCCCTTAAGGATGGGAAGGGGTCTCAAACCAACATAGAAACATTTTTTGTCTTAAAAAACCACCACAAGCTAAATTTCGTTCCGTTTGCTTGATTAGTTCCCGAGTTATGCAGAATATTGTGTTTTATTTGTATGGGAGCCTCCCTTTTTATGACGGGGAGGGTTCTCAAGCTACCATAACAACCTTTTTTGCCTTCAAAAACTCACACATGCTAAATTTGGTTTCTTTTGCTTGGTTAGTTCTCGAGTTGTGTAGAAATTTGTGGTTCATTTGTATGGGAGACCCCTTTTTCAGAGGAGGGAGGGGTCTCAAACCATTATAAGATTATTCTCCGGCCCCAAAAATATCTGCATACCAAATTTCACGCCGATCGGTCCTTCCGCTCGCGAGTTAAATCGTGACAAAGGAAACCCCAACTCATTTTTATTATATAGATAACAAGGCGCTTCTTCTGGTGTGAATGAAAATTAGAGTGGTCCTTATTTTCAGAGAAATTCTTGGCCATCTCTCTGCGTCTTCCCTTAAAAAAAACTCGGACCTTGGAACCATCTGCTGCTGCTGGATAGGTCAGGAAGTTCGTCCCATTTGGTGGCATCGTCGGCTACGTTGAGTTTGCTTGGTACATATCGCCAATCACGAGGTTCGCTGGATTCCAGGATTTCAGTTATACGAAAGCCGACAAACTGACTGTAGCGCCGATGGTCTGAATTTATCCAGCATAGAACGTCACGAGAGTCGGTCCAGTAGAACCTTTTGGTAATCGGGGTGGATAGCGTTTTAAACACAGTTTTCGATAATCGCGTTCCGATTACTGCCGCTTGTAACTCCAGACGAGGAATTGAAGTTAGTTTCAGAGGAGCCACTCTTGCCTTAGCAGTGAGTAGCGAACAGTAAAACTTCCCGTTCTGTGAAAACCGCAAGAAGCACGCAGCTGCCATTCCAGTCTGTCCAGCGTCTACAAACGTGTGGAGCTGAATATTGTCCAATGTATCGATGGAGTATCGAAGCCAGAAGCATCTGGGGATTTGCAGGAGTTCTACCTGCGGAAAGACTCTCAGCCACTTCTGCCACTTTTCAAAGGAATCATGGTCGATCCTTTCAGCCCAGGAGACGCCGGAGCGCCAGATATCCTGTAACAGAACTTTCAGATATGCGAGGAAGTGGGCGATGAGTCCGAGCGGGTCGAATATGGTCATTAGCACCCGTATTCCCCTCATTAGTTCCCGCTTTGTGGGACGTCGGCCACCCTTGAGTAGTTCACTATAGTAACGGTTCCAGCCAATTTTGCAAGTGAACGCATCGATTGACGTATTCCGCCACATCCCTAGAACCTTCTCGGTGGATAGTTCCGTTGATAGGTTCAGACTTCTCTCCTCATCTGGGTTTTCATTTTGTAGCTCGTCGACAACTCTTCTGGAATTGCTGATCAAATTACGAATTTTGAAACCGCCCTTGGCGTGAACGTGACGAACGTCCTTAGCAACCTGTATCGCTTCTTCCTCTGTGGCGACACTGATCAGCATATCATCGACATAGTGCGACTTGGTTATTGCTTCGCACGCCTCCGGATAGTCGCCTTTCAGTCGCTCCGCATTGACATTCTTGACGTACTGTGCACTGCTGGGAGAATAACACGCCCCAAACGTCATTACCTTCATGATATAAATCTTCAACTCCCCGTTGTCATCCGTCCAGTAAAAGCATTGGTATTGCTGATCCTCCAGGCGTATGCCCACCTGGTGAAACATCTCGCGTATGTCTCTCCGTCACCGCAACCAGATGCATTCGAAAGCGCAAAAGAATGTCGAGTAGCGAACATAACAGATCAGGGCCCTTCAACAGGACCGAATTCAGCGAAACTCCATAGACCATCGCCGCTGCGTCCCACACTATGCGAACTTTCCCGGGTTTATTAGTTACCGGAAAGACGGGTAAAAACCACATGTCATTGGATAGCTGCAGAACTTCCTCCTTAGAAAGTTTGTGAATGTATCCTTTGGTGGTGTAGTCGGCAATCTTCTGCTTTAACACTGCTGTGAGATGTGGATCTCTCGCCATTCGTTTCTCCAAGCACCGATGGCGACGCAAACGAACGTTGTCGTAGCGCCAGAGTAGGCCGGTCTCATACCGATCTCCCGAACAACGTGTGAGAGACCTCAGAAGCGTTGATGCCCGCTCATCTTCGGCGGATAGAAGCAACTTTGATGAACCAACGCCCAGGCTATCAATAGCGAAATAGTCCTTCATCGCTTGATGAAGATCATCGTTGGCTCGTTCGTTAACTGAACAGACGTGGAAACTGTAGTGAAACAAGCTCGACGCGTTTCCGGATCCGAGATTATCGCAAATGGTCCAGCCTAGTCGTGTTTTGGTTGCGATCAGCTCACCGAACTCTCCTTCGCGACTCTTGAGGGTTAAACCCAGCTGCGCATGCTTCGTTTCAATGAGAATGCGGGGACGAGCATTGTGATACGACGAGATGGCACTCGATAGGTTTTCATCCTCACATCTGGTTCGAGTGACTCTTGACCTCTGCTCCGGGACGGGCGAACGCTGCACGATTTTTCTCACATCGTTCGGTACCCCTGTCCAGCGGACATGATCGACCATCTAGCTGTAGTTCATCGGCTAGATCCTGATCCAGCAGCGTTGTTCCTGAACCTCCGTCAAGGAAAGCGAAAGTATGAATCGCCTTCTCCGGTTCTGACAAGACCACCGGTAGATAGCGGAACAGGACAGCACTAGACACCGTTTGATGCGTATTGCAATCATGCTCACCGCCGCTTGCCACCGATTGAGTGGATTGTGGGTTTTCCGCCGTTACACTAGTGCTATGTTGATTTACCTGCTCATTATGCAGCAGCTCGTGGTGTCTGAAGAGGCAGCCACTTTTGCCGCATGGCTTCGCCTTACAGGAGCCTTTATGTTGCCGCAGACACGTTCGACAAAGTCTGAACTCTCGGACGACCGAACACTTGGAATCTCGTGAAAACGTTTGGAACCGCTTACATTTGTCAACGTACTTGCAGGTTCCCTTACACACCACACAAGTTTCCTTTGCTGGCACTGCAGACGCTTTAGCTGATTTTGCAGAAGACTCTGTGTTCACATCAAACTTCATGGGTGTTTCGGCGTGGGCGTTGAGATACGCTTCTCCTTTTCCTTTTCGACGAGTATCATTCCGTGTTGACTTTGGCTGCACCGATTCTGCCGGGAATGTTACCGAACTTGCCGCTTCGGCTAGGGAGTAGATCCACTCACTGAAGGTCGTCAAGTTGACCGATAACTGTGCCTTCCGGTGTTGCGCCCAGCTTAGCTTGATAGTTGACGGAAGTTTGCCAACGAGCTGATGTAGAAGTGTAACGTTGTACATGTATTCTTCTAGCCCGCATGACTCAACCGTCGCACAAAAATTCTGTACGCTCACGGCAAAATCCACCAACGTCTCGAGGTGATCCTGATAGGTGGCAAGGAACTGACCTTTCCAATCAGTGAGTGTATAATGACCTCCGGTTGTCCATACAGCAGTGTACTCATTGTGCCCAGGACGTTCCCTGGATGCATCAGCCTGCACTTGATGGCTTCGTAAGCCTTTCCCTTCAAGCTACGTTGCAGCCGCACTAGATTTTCTTCTTCCGTGAATCCACACATAGCAGTAGTGCTGTTGTACATCGACAAGAAGATTGGCCACTCCTCTGGACTGCCAGAAATGTTGGTAAGTCTTTAGACACTGCTTGTCTTGCTGCAACTTGGGAACGCGTAAGCTGGAAAGGGTCGTAATCATCAGGCTGATCAACGTGCGTTGGAAACTTATCGTCCAGAACTGTTGAATAAGCCAAAGTACGGGAAATTCTTATCGGCGCCGGTTGAATTTGAGTCGACTGTGGTTGAATATTGGGATTAAAGGATGTTGACTTTCTGACGGGAGGTTGCTGTCGTTGTATGAGCTCCTGCCGCACTGGTAACTGCACATGTTAACCTTGTTCCTGCTGTGCTGGTTGCTCGTATGACTTTCGAACTACCCTCGCATTCTGCCGGTCCCCGACCCATTCTTCCACACGACTACGAGCATATTCACTACTGGCGACTTGAGCCCGATTCAAACTCTTCCAAAATCCTGTACTTTTTGTCCAAAAACGCTTTTCCGCTTCTTGCTGTTCTGACAGCCGACGTCGTTCTGCTTGTTGCTCTTCAAAAACCTTCTCTTCTTCTAACCGTTGTAGCTGTAGTTTCGCGCGGTTTAGAGCGGATCGTTGGGACGACGAACACGAGACTTCCGAAGAGGCTTTTTCCACCTGTATGACAGGTAATCTCACCTGTGATGGAGCAAGCAGCTTCCCAGTGGCCTTCCGTAACATTCCTCGATTCGGCTGACTCACATTATTCCATTATTGATTGGTGGCACTGACTACGGAATGCTCTGACGGCATCAGAACTCTTGAATTTCCGCTACGTTGGACAGCCGCTCCAGCTATCGAGATATCTTTCTGAGATGATGCACCTTTCAGCGAACGTTCTTTGTTGACATCCTTCGGCGCTGAATCTTTAGCTGATGTTGACGTTGTCAGCTGAATCCATGATGCAGTTTTGCAGTTGGCACAACTCCAGCTATGTTCGACAACTTCAACCGTGACTCCAACGCATTCGTAATGATGCCATCTATCGCACGCGTCGCACTGCACCATTTGGTCGCTATCAGGTCCTCCGCAGCTCTTGCAATTATGTCCATGGACGGTCTTCTCCGGTTCATCCACCACTACCACATCACCATTCTCCGCATCATCGTGCCCAACATCAACCACATTTTCACCTTTGGCCTTCTGCCGATCACTTTTGCCACTCGCCTTACTACCTTTACCGTCGGACTTCGAACCACGACTTGACATGATCGCGTACCGGTGTTTCGTTATAAACGAAAACTTTATAATGTTGGATTTAATCCAACGGGCGGGAGATTTCCGAAACTATTATTCTCAGCCGGAAGCAAAATAATAAACGCGTAGTCCAGTCGTAATGAGAATATAATTTTCCTATTCATAAATTACAAAGTATACAATATAATCATTAGTTGAATGGTACTTCAAGGGTTAACATTGCTCTGGGAGCATATTTAAATCTTCTTTTACTTGCTGTTTCAATCGTTTTAATTACTTACGTTTAGTTCCCTTTGTATTGTAGCGGATAGATTTGGTGAAAAAGTCCTATTTGTACGAATGATGCAGTTACGTTCAGTGTTCAGTGTTCAAGTTTTCATACGTTATCTTCCCGGTTTTGATGGTTAATAAACAGCTCGGGCAAGACAAGAGCGGTACATGGAAGGCCAAATTGGAGGTTACCTATACCTAGAGTATTAAGCTAATTTAAGTTTTCATCTTATTTAAAGACAAATCTTACCGAATTTCGTATAAAACTTTTAGGCACTTAGATAGGAATAAGATAGGAATAACTTTTAAAGGGCGATACGGTCAAAATTTGGTCAATATCAACTTGACGTATTTCTTTCAATTTTGCATTTAAAAAACCTGATCACCCCTCATTTTGAAGGTGTGTGTGTGTAGAATGTTGCTCCTATTTTGATTTTGGAATTCACTCTTCAGTTGTCAAAATGCCGTCCAAGCAAGAAGAGCAGCGTATCAAAATTTTGCTCGCGCATCGCGAAAATCCGAGCTACTCGCACGCAAAGTTGGCAAAATCGCTAAAAGTTGCCAAATCAACCGTTACAAATGTAATTAAAGTGTTTGGGGAACGTTTGTCGACAGCCAGGAAGTCTGGATCGGGGGGAAATCGGAAACCGGAAGCCGCTGAGACGACAAAGAGAGTTGCCGGTAGTTTCAAGCGAAACCCTAACCTATCTCTCCGAGATGCCGCAAATAAGCTGGGTGTATCGTCTACAACCGTGCATCGAGCCAAAAAACGAGCCGGACTATCGACTTACAAGAAGGTAGTGACTCCAAATCGCGATGATAAACAAAATACGACGGCCAAAGCGCGATCCCGGAGGCTGTACACGACGATGCTGACGAAGTTTGACTGCGTGGTAATGGACGACGAAACCTACGTCAAAGCCGACTACAAGCAGCTTCCGGGACAGGAGTTTTATACGGCAAAAGGAAGGGGAAAGGTAGCAGATATTTTCAAGCACATGAAACTGTCAAAGTTCGCAAAGAAATATCTGGTTTGGCAAGCCATCTGTACCTGTGGCTTGAAAAGCAGTATTTTCATAGCTTCCGGGACTGTCAACCAAGAAATTTACGTGAAAGAGTGTTTGAACAAACGTCTGCTGCCTTTCCTGAAGAAACGCGGTTGTTCCGTACTGTTTGGCCGGATTTGGCATCTTGCCATTACGGTGAAAAGGCCATGGAGTGGTACGCCGCCAACAACGTGCAGGTGGTTCCCAAGGACAAGAACCCTCCCAACACGCCAGAGCTCCGCCCAATTGAGAAATACTGGGCTATTGTCAAGCGGAACCTAAAGAAGACCAAAACAACTGCTAAGGACGAGCAGCAGTTCAAGGCAAACTGGCTTTCTGCGGCGAAGAAGGTGGACAAGGTGGCTGTATAAAATCTGATGGCAGGGGTCAAGCGTAAGGCCCGGCAATTCGGATTTAAAAAAGCGGAAGCCTAACTGAATATTTTTCCTGAATTTTATACTAATTGAACTTGAAAAAGAAATTTAATTTGATTTTTTAAATAAACGATTTCACCGATTTACACGCGTTTTCCCTTGACCAAATTTTGACCGTATCACCCTTTAGCACTATTATTAAGTTTATATATAGCAAAACGTAGGAATATTTATAATTAGTATAAATTTGCACGCACTTCGTAGGATTTTTCAATTGTTGTGATTTAACTCACCCAGTGACAGTTCGTATCCCTGTCACTCCACCATCATCCGTTCTGTCACGTTCGCCGATATACACACTACGATGAGAGACGCGCGTACTGGCTTAGAATAATACCATAAAATTGTTCCCACAATGTTATACGAATACCAAATTGAGGTAAGACAATACCAAAATAGTACCTCTAAGGTATTTCCAGGCATTCAAAATAACAAGTTTTGTTATTTGAGAGATATTTTGCTTGCAATTCTTAGGTATTTTGCTTACGCATTTTACCTCTTAATCTGAGCTCTTAAATACCAAGGCCAGTTATCAAGATCAAAATAAGTTATTCATATGTTGTTGTCTCCTGCTGGGATTTCGAGAAAAATCTCAGTCTTTCGGTGCGAAATGTGGCTCACAAAGTTGGAAAGTCAAAACCTTACGTACAAAAAGTGAAGCAGAAGCAAGGACTGAAGGCATGCAAAGTGAAAAAGTTGCCCAACCATGATTGACAAACCAAATTTCATTGCAAAAAGTCAGGCTGTACAGCAAAGTTTTGCAAACATTTTCTTATATCATTATGGACGTCGAAACATACGTATTCGAAGACTTGAAACATCTTCCAGGTCTGGCTTTTTATACCGCAATGCGAAGAAACGCACTTGCCGAGCATTTCCGGACAAAGAAGGTGTACGAATTCCCGAAGAAGTATTTGAATTGGCAAGCCATATGTAGTTGGGGTCGAAAATCTGAAAGTTTCGTCTCTCCTGGACTATCAATAAGGATGTGTTCGAGAAAGAATGTCTGCAAACGCGGTTGCTACCGTTTACTAAAAGCCAAGACAGTCCTCCATGACTCTTTTTTGGACTGATTTGGTTTCTTGTCACTATGCGAAATCCGTCATGGAATGGTATAAGGTACCAGAGGTCATATACGTGCCAAAAACAGCCAATCCAACAAACTGTCCAGGACTTCGCCCAATACTGGGCTCCAGGTAAGCGGAAACTCTTCGAAACTAAGAAGAAAGCAAATGGCTCCGATGATTTCAAGAGAAGATGGAAAATCGTCACGATGGGCCTGTCTGAGGATACCGTACGGAACCTGAGGGCGGGTTTACCACAGAAAGTTTGAGAATTTAAAGAAAGAAGGATTAACATCCTTATCAACTGTTTACATCTACATTAAAAATACTTTCTATTATTGTGTTCAACAATCGGTTTTGTTGAATTAACGTGGACAAGCTTTAATCATTAGAAGTGATATCAATTGATTCCGGCACTAATGAGCATGAGGTTAAGAACTCTCTTCTTTTCGCAATGACCAACAATCAACTTGGCTCTTCCCTCACTGACCAAAGTGAGGGAAGATCATATCCGGTAGCTTCAAGCTTGATAATTCTCTATAGCGATGTCCTTACCAAATCAATGTTGTCGTTAATTCCAATCATTTTCCATCGTAGTTTTATGAATTTGGCTAAACAGTCTAGCTCATAAATCAATCGCTCTGTCAAGAAACATATCACGCCACAATCAACAGCTGACTATTCCAAGCGAAAGCCCTTCCCCATCGAAGTACTCGAATATCTTTAGCATCAAATCCCTCCATCGCAGGCTCCATTCGTACCTAATTATATTTGGAACGCGCGAGTGCAAACATAGTATCAAATATACAAATATTGTCTCAGAATCAACAACGAAACCTGACGCTAGAACGCCCAAGCACGGTTCATATATTAGCCCACAATATCCAGCCGCCAAATCCCCTCCCCCATCCCCCATCCCCCCTCACCATGAACATCGCCGTATTTGTTCATCCCGCTCCGCCAATTGAACGGGATTGTCCCGATGACGACAACAGCGACGATGTCGACGGGGGTCCCCTGATAGGCCAATTGATTAACACACTCGAACCTAATTGCCCTTCATGGGGACCACATTCACATTATTCCTAACGATTCTCCCGTTGACGATGCACGTAGCGAGCTGCGTATCCCGTTTCCGATGGTGATGTATGCAGAGGCCGCCATGCACCCACCGGGCTTAATGTTGATAAATTGAAACTTTCCCCATCTATCACGCTCAACGACTAATCTTGTTCCCATATTGTGGGTGTGGGGGGAGTGACTTCAAGAGGATAGGAGGGTGGGCAGCATCATTAAACATTCATGCATCCAGACTTTGCGGGCCTAAACGATCGCTGTTGCACCACCGGCGAACGATAATGTTTTCAAATGTTTCATTTTAAAACAAATATGAATTCTCTAACCAGGTGTTATGCCCTGCTGGGCGAGTGGTGGTTTTGTTTTGTCTCCGGTAGGATATTTTATCATGCATTGGTCAGATCGAAGATTGACAATCTGTGAACTATTTAAAGACATGGGTTATACGCCCTGGTATACTCTCGAGGAATGGGTTATGATGAAGAACCATAATGGCTAAAAAATAAGTAAACAAACGGAACAGAAATAATATTATAAATATGTTATCTAGAATTGTTTAATCACAAGAATTGACTAGAGTTGACTCACCTTCTTAACTCGATCTGGCTATTATAAGATGCGCGTTGCAAAATCTAGCCATGGTCTATCAGCCAAATCTTTGTTATTTGTCAATATAAAGATGTCACCAATACCGCTCACACAATGCCATGTGTGTGTGTGGTGTGTGTGTGTGTGTGTGTGTGTGTGTGGTGTGTGTGTGTGTGGTGTGGTGGTGTGTGTGTGTGTCGTGTGTGTGTGTGTGTGTGTGTTAACGTTTTAACATACGGTTTGCTGTCATAAACGCATTGTGTTGAAAATGAAGTCGAATGAATAACAAGTGCGTGTAAAGTTTTGCACAAAAGTGTGGAAAATCCGTCTATTTCGCATCATGACATAGCAAAATCATTCGGAGTCTCTCATTCAACAATAAGTATTATTTTGAAACGCTTCCGGGATCGGTTGACTCTCGATCGGAAACCAGAATGTGGCGGCAAGCGAAACGACAGCTTCAGATCCCAGTGACATGAAGTACTTCGGTTGATTAAGCAAAACCTTAACCCGAACGATCCGAGATGTGGCGAAGAAGGCCAAAACATCGTATTCTTTCGACGAGTGTCTGCAAAAATGGCTACTACTCCCAAAATACTGGAAGCATGCACTATTTGATCGTTCCAAAAAGCATCATTTCTTGCCTGTGTTTCTGTCAACAGTATATATCCAAGACACAAACCATACTGTTATAGGGAAAAAATAGAGGTGGGTTATATCAGGGATATAAATGCGAGTTTCTCGTAGGACCACGTTGGTGTGTAGTAATAATGGTATTATTCAAATAATAAAAACATACCTTAACACATATGATTGATCATTATTGAACAAGGTTATTTGAGTATTTGGGTACAGGGAAAAGGACAGTGATAATATAACGCATTGGAAAATAATTCTAGGGTTTTTTTTTCATTTGGGTGAATCTAACATTGAGAGACTCTCTTTGATTACTTTCTCTTTTATTCATATTCCAATCACCTTTAGGTTTTTCATTCTACTATTTGTAGTGTATGCAAGCCAGCACTGTTTTGTTTCGATCTGTACTATAGAATCCCTCGAAAGTTTTATAGCGACGCTGTAATAAATGAAAGAGAGCGAGCCGGAGAGAATCTGTCAATGTCAGATTCGCTAAAGTGAAAAAAAAAACCCTTGAATTCATCCGCTAAATATTTTCTCCCATACCACAATCAGATGGACTGTGGTGGGCGAGAAAAGCCTCGTTCTAGCCGGCAGCATGAAGCTGCTTGCGAACACTGAACAAATTTCGTTCGCCAGCGACTGTATACTAGCGTTGATAGCATAGCCAAGAATTAAGGGAGCCACGAAAATTCAGAACAAAGCAAATTTAATAATAGGCGACGGGCCACAATTGAAAAATCAGACACCGGCAATAAATCAAAGTTATTTTGAAGAAGAAAAAGACATTTGATACCCGTTTTTTATGACCGTGTTAGGGAAAACAAATGTTTCAACCTGTTGATATGCAAATTTGTATGGCAGCAAAAGTAGGTCATTTTGAATTGAAAAATTAAACTACTTATACTAATGGAACTTCTTTCAAATTTCAAAGCGAAAAATTTGTGAGCTTTTTGGATCAAATGGCGTGTGAATGAAGTCATTCTGGTCAGTCGAACGTGAGTATAAGCGTTCAGAAACCTTTCACTTTTGCGTAACGCTCTCATTTTTCAAAATTTTAAAATGACACCCAGTATAGAAAAGAAAAACGTAGACCTACGTTAATAATGCTAGAGAAGCGCGCACACACACCTGAACATAATTTTTATCGTTTGCTTTCTATTTACAATTTTTACACTATCAACATAACCAGCATGGAATTGTGTGGGTATAAACATGAATCAAAATATCACCACACCTTCAAGAATTGAATTATTATTATCGAAACCTAGACTGGAACTAGTTATGTACAACCTGCGATACCCGAACTTATTGTCAGCGCAAACCTCAATCCGATACGAGCTACAATTGAAACCATACACACTGACTTTCAACACACAACAAGCCGAAACCAACTTGATACCCGATGAAGGTAGAAACTAAACCAAAAACCATTTGCTTATCTACAAAATTTCATGTGTTTACGTTTGGTTATTTTTTATCGGAATGGCAGTTCAATTTGGCGTTAAGAAGGCAATTGTTGAAAATCTGTACTATTTCTGAGTACTATTTCTAGGTACAACCTCTACAAGCGGTAATTAAAGGGTGTCCACAGTTAAATTGCATCACTTTAAACTCGTCCTCACTAACAAGTCTCTCAACCGATTGTCATGACATTTTCAGTGAATGATATACAATATATAGTCTTGGTTTAGGTATTTTTATTTCACTGTATTTCTTTACCAAATCCAGAAAGTCCAAACTTTCTTCTTCTTTTTTTAACTCTTTCTCTTTATTCCAAATTTTACATTTGTTTTACATTCATATATTATCCTGCTAAGTAATTAACATTTCAACCTCATATGCTATCATTAATATCTAATTGTGTTAATATTATTTACTTTGTCTATTCAGAATTTTTAACAGGGTTTATTTTGCCTGCGTGTCAAATTACAGTTAATTTCTTAAAACTAGTTCTTATCTATAAGAGAATTGATCATTGCAATTGAAGATTGCAATGATTTTTGTCTAAAATTATGAATTATTTTGTTGGACATTTCTTCTCAACGTTTGAAATTCTATGTAATTCAATAGTACTGAACCAGGGTGGCAGCTTCAAAATCATTTTCAGAACATTGTTCTGAATCCTTTGAAGTGCTTTTTTCCTAGTTGCGCAACAACTAGATCATATTGGCACAGCATAAAGCATGGCTGGTCTAAAAATTTGTTTGAATATTAGAAGTTTGTTCTTTAAACAAAGTTTGGATTTTCTGTTTATAAGAGGATACAAACATCTTATGTACTTATTACATTTGTCTTGAATGCCCTCAATGTGATCTCTAAAAGTTAATTTTTGATCAAGTATCAGTCCAAGATATTTTACTTGACTTGACCAAGAAATTGGAACTCCGTTCATAGTGACTATATGACTATTACTTGGTTTCAAAAATGCAGCTCTAGGCTTGTGTGGGAATATTATAAGTTGAGTTTTGGAAGCATTAGGAGAAATCTTCCATTTTTGAAAATAATCTGTAAAAATATCCAAGCTTTTTTGTAGCCTCCTGGATACCACACGAAGACTTTTTCCTTTAGCGGAAATGCCTGTGTCATCAGCAAAGCAAAATTTTTGACACCCCTGAGGTAAATCAGGGAGATCTGAAGTGAAAATGTTATATAGTATTGGCCCAAGCATGCTACCTTGAAGAACACCAGCTCTAATGGGCAACTTTCTTCTTAATACCACGCATAAGGCTTTGTTCATCGCTTGAACCGACATTTTTTCTGCTTACAACCATGCCTTCAACATTTCCTGTTCTGTAGTGACAACTTTAGAATGCTTACGAAGTTCGTGTACTTCATTATAGCCCAATGTTTTTCAATTGGCTGCAACTCTTGAGATTTTGGGGAATAAGATCCTTCGGCACGAAATTGACACAATTTGTCTTGTACCACTCCAGAAAATCCTTTTAGTAGTGACAAGAGGTTAGGTTCGGCCAAAAAAATGTAGGAACGTTGTGTGCTTTGAGAAACGGAAGCAGTCGTTTTTTCAGGCATTCATTCATGTATACTTGACCATTTACAGTTGAAGCTGTCACGAAAGGCTTGCTCCGTTTACTACACGAACAAATCCCTGCCAAATCATGAATTTATTGGGGAACTTTGACACTTGCTGCTTTCTGAGAGACTCCGAAACATCGAACTTGTCTTTCGTAGTCACATACTAGGTTGCCGAGAATTTGTTTAAAGTCCGGTTTTACGTGTGTTCATCGTCCATGATGCAACAGTGGGTTCCGTCAACATTTGTGTGTACAGCTTATTTTAGCAGTCCTATTCTGCTTTCTATTGCGGTTTGAAGCTGTTTGAACTTTGAATCAACGGAGCCTGGCTTGTTTCATGGCTTTCTGCACGAAACTTTTGGTCAAGTGCAGCTTTTTTGCGACATACCAAACGGAACTAGTTGGGATTGAGTTTAAAGGCAGCAACTACTCGCTTGTGAACTTTCACTCACTCAGACTTCCTTAGTTCTACTATGGCTTTTGATCTGTCAATGAGGGAAACATTGTCGGGATTTTAGATTACCATCGTGCGAGTTGATACCTCCAATCTTTGCCAGTAAGTACACGTCAGCAAGAACAAATCTAAACAAAAGGGTCAAAAACAAATTATTCCAACGTTTTTGGTGTTTTTTAACACGATTCATAGCGATTGCTTCATGCTACAAAGTCATGATTCTGTATATGTTGCTGAACTAGCAACTATATACAATTCTCTAGAACATATAGCTTTTTTTTCCACCTGAGTACTACTCTGACAGTCTAAGTTCTCTGGAGGCTGTTCGGTCTCTGAAGTTGGTCAAGCATTCAAAGTATTTCCTATTTGGAATACGTAGAAGTTTGAGTGCTTTGTCTAAACGCTCTTACACCATGGCTAAGGTCCCTTCATATTACTCGATTCCGAGGAATGAGAAGGCGGACTCACTGGCTAAGTCGGGTGCTATGGAAGGCGATGTCTTCGAGCGTCGAATCGCATTCAATGATATTTTCTGATTGGCTCGTCAACAGACTTGATGAGCTGGTAATGTAAATGGAGAGATGGATAACTGGGCAAATGGTTGCATTCGATTCTTTTTCAAGCATCGAAGAAGGCATGGTTTAAAGGAATGGACGTGCGGCGCGATTTCATTTGGGTTATGACTAAAATATTTACCTGCACTTAGTAATTCAGAAAAAGCACCAAAAAATGAAAAAAGTGCCATTAAATTATTAAGGCCTGTGCCAACAAATAATGTGTGATCAGCATTAAAAAATTAGGAATGAGCAATAAAAGATGAGAAAAGATCTTCGGATAATCTAATTGTGACCGGTAAATCTATCAAATAAAGCAACAGCTATTAGTATATGTGCAATTAAATATGGCAGTATTTCCGCCAAATTACGTAATTTGAGCACTAAACTATTCGCATATGTCTTTAATTCTTGTTGGATTTTCCATAAAAACAGTAAAATGAGCAATGGATAAATAAATATCCATTGCTCATTTTACTGTTTTTATGGGAAAATCTAACAAAATTAGAAGACATATGCGAATAGTTTAGTGCTCAAATTACATAATTTGGCGGAAATACTGCCATATTTAATTGCACATATACTAATAGCTGTTGCTTTATTTGACAGATTTACCGGTCACAATTAGATTATCCGAAGATCTTTTCTCATCTTTTATTGCTCATTCCTAATTTTTTAATGCTGATCACACATTATTTGTTGGCACAGGCCTTAATAATTTAATGGCACTTTTTTCATTTTTTATTGCTCAAATCTCTCTTTTAATTGATGATTAATTATGCTGCCCTACCAAATTTGCACTCTAATTTTTCGGCATCGAAGTTTTTCACCTCGCGAGGACGCGAACGCCGGGCAAACAACATAAACGCAAAACCAAAAAACATTTTGCCCAGAAAACGTTGAATCCACGCCAAGGAGGAAGAAGAAGAAGCAAAAAGAAAAACAGACGATGGCCAGCTCTGTGTAGCGCACGGGAGGTGAAGCGAGATAGCACCAGCAAGTGGCCATAAACACAAAAGTTTTGCGGAGGTGCTTAGCTCGCTCGGAAGGTTGTTCCGTGGCTTCGCGTTTTTCCCTTTTCTCCCCCCCATCCCTTCGAGGACGGGAAGGTCTGTTCCTAGTGTGTTCCGGAATGGAGTGTCGCCATCGCCATCCAGCACACCGGTTCGTCGGTTGGTTGGCTGGCAGGAGTCCGTTCAATTTGTCCTTCCAGCTGCGAATACAAATGGACTAGAGCCTCGGGGCGACGGCCAAGGGTGCGAGTCGCATTATTTGATGTGTCTTAAAAATGTTTATTTAAATTTGTTTTTACACGGCAAAGAAAAGATCTTTACAAAAGGTCGCACGCTCAAGATCGTTGTGAAGCAGAACGCAAGGAGAAAAACGAAAGCTGTTCGGAACAGACGCGATTAGGCTTCGAGGGTTGTGCTCGGTCGTAAAAAAAATGAAACAAAAAGACAGCACAGTACGATTGCAAGAGTGTGTGGCAGGGTGGCGATTTTCCTCCTTCCAAGAGGGTCTACTTAGTACGGCTGGATGGAGGCCCCTCCGTGTTTGCAAAGTGACGTTTTAATTGTACCCTGCTCGTTGAACTGACGGTCGCTGGCCGGAGGTTATTTCAAGTGAGCAGCGATCTGGATGAGGGTTTTTTTTTGCGGCTTGTTCAAAGCCTTTTATGTGGGAATATGTTGAGAATAATTGCTCACAAGATGTAACGGAAGCAACGGTGGAACTTTTAGACAAGGGTGTGTATAGCATTGAGCCTTAGCAGAACAGGCAATAGAACTATTGACAAAGCATAAAATCAAAACTGTTTTAAAAGATTACTGGATACTGAATACTGGTAGGAGCAATAAAGTTGGTCAAGCTAGTAATTCATTAAAAACACGAATTTTGCTACCATGACTCTCTAGTTTGGAACTATGTAGGATAGGTAGATTTTAAACTAATTATCGAAACTTTTGGATTGATTGAAATCTGATGCAACCTTCTTTTAAGGTTTTTCGGTCGCTCGCAAGCCTCTACTGGTGAAACTAATTTCTTTAAACAGTACTGTGTTTGTATTGGTTCGGTTCCTAAAAAGGGCTAAAAATGCCATAAAAAACAGTTTGAAGAGTATTCAATCATTATAACGAGAGCATTATTGTGGAAAGGCTCCAAGAAACCCGCAAGAAGACTGACACCTACTCAAGTAGCACACTACGATCATAATTAGTTGTAGTAAGTTGATTATGACTTAGTAAGTCATATTTATGTTATCTGAACCGGAGGGCAACAAGTGTGCTACTAGGGTAAAACGGATGTGAATTCCAGAGTATACATTTTGAAAACTGAAGTGCTAATCTCAAAATCAAAATATAGGCATAATGCTACCCGCACACATCTTCGAAATGAAGGGTGTGCAAAAAAATTTAATGCACGATGAAAAGAAATGCGTCAAGTTTAAGTCGACCAAATTTTGATCGAAACACCCTTTATGTAGGGTTCCCAACAAACATCGGTGTTGAATTAGAGCTTGTTCAAACAAATTTGGAGAAGCTATTCAGCTATTCTTAGAAGAAACAGCTGAATGGCTTCTCAAATTTGCTTGAACAAGCTCTAATTCAACACCGATGTTTGTTGGGTTATTGCAGAAGCTATGGAGAAGTTTGCCAATACAGTTTCAACATAGGCGAGATCTCAAATTCGTATCTAGTTCATGACGAGTTTGCAAATTCCACGACACTCAGAAAAATAACCTGGACATTGCCAGGACAAGCTGCTTCATCATGCTCCATGCCTGGTTCGACATTCGTGTTTTCGACGCAACTGACGAACTTCTTAGACGAAGGTAAGATTACTACAGCGTCTGCAAAAGGTGTTTAGTGAATAGTGGAGCTACTCATCGACTGAGTAACTTCAATTTTACGAAACTAAGTTGAAGTTCAATTTGTGTCCGGGTATGTCTTTTGGAGACAATGGAGTAATCAGGAGTAGTATCTTATTTTCACTACCTCACAACGTCGAACCCGAACAACATCGATCGCCAATCTGACGGTGACCGCTATCACCATAGACGAATTTCTTTACGCTAACTACATCCAGTGGTTCGGCATCACCCTCAGGATCCAATGAAACTTTTTGTGTGTGTGTGTGACTATTTCTTTCAAGCCACTTTTGCATACCTTGTGTTTTTTTCAAAAATTTATCTAGACTACCATTTGAAAAGGGCTTTAAGTTTTTAGATCGATATTTAAAAAAAAATCTTTACTCAAAAAGGAAAAGTGATGTATGGATGACTTTTAGAAAATTGTCTCGCACTCTTATGAAACAAAATTGTCATAATAATCAAAATCAATTCCTACACGCCAGATAAAATATTTTCAGTAATTTTGAAAATTTATAGTAATTTATAATAGTTTCAGACCACAACTAGACGACTTTGCAGGTAAAATAGGACATGAAAAAGTTGTTGTTAGAAAACTTGTTTTTTGTAGTGCCCATTCCTGTAACATGCTTGGCAAACTTTTTAGACAATTATATTACCTGTTTTAAAGAAAAAATAAGTTCAATTTTTAAGAAAGCTACCTCTCTTTGCATATTGGCTTAACATTTCAAAAATAGTTTTTTTTTTTTGGGTGTAAGAATCGATTTTTACAACTCTTAATATTTTTTTTTCACAAAATTTTGCACAATTTTCTAACGTACATGTATACATCATTTTTTTGCAAGTCTTGGCCTTTTTTGGAGTTATGTTAATTTAATAAAACTCTCGATCAAACAACTTGAACCCTTTTCAAATTGTAATCTAGTTATTTTTTGAAAAAAACAAAGGTATTTAATGATAAGGAAACTAGGAGAATTTAAAATGAACACTTCACTTGATCACTTTTAAAAAAACAAAAATAAAACATTGAAACACTTTTTTAAAATTCTTCGCTAGTAAACGCGAGCAAATTCCTTTGAATTCTAAATATTTATTTTGATAGATAGGCCTATTTCGTCTGCTACTTACAGATTCCTTCAGTGTCAGAGTGCCTGACTCGTATATGCAATGTTTATTAACATATAGTCTTTATACCTGCAAAGTTTCATTGCCTTGAGAGGTGCTGCCAAGATCGAAGACGAGTTGGCGTGAAATTCGTCAATATTGAAGCAGTTTTAACTCAACCCGTACCTATCACAGCACGTCAGTGAAAAAGCTTCGTACGCCTGAGTTGCTTTGACCGGACATCGCTAAAGCAGTTTATTTCAGCGAGAAGTCTCTCAGATACTTCATCTGGTGCCTGTTAGCGCTTTCTGAATTGCCGCTTAGATATGTTTATTCAACGTTTTCTCATGCCGTAAAAGCTTAAAGGCCAATACATACATGAAAAGGAGACTACAAACGAAAACAACTTAGCTGCATTTGCAAAGATGAGAGACTTTGTAAGATATTGGTGGCTACAAAGAAAGAACGGATATAACGATATTTGATTGATCGCACTTTACGGAGCTGGAGGGCGTCAGGCATCAATCGAAATCAAGAAAACACTTGGTGGTTAACTACAAAGTTGGTTAAAATGGTACGTGAACGAATTCGAATTCCAAATCTCTTTATTAGGGTCAAATTAATGACCAAAACTCTCAACGTAGGATACGGAAAAACCATCACAATGTACTTAAAGAAGACGCGGAGTCACAGCATTCTAAACTAATGACGAGCACTCCTTGGTTGACGGAGTGATTGCAACAAAGTCTAAATTCTCAAAAAGGATTGTACCCAAAAAAATTCAACACTTTCATTGTGTTTGTTTTGGTGCCGGACAAAAACTGACTTTGGGTTGATCTTAGTTTAGAGTGTAATGTGTTTGTTAATGCAATTTTCGTCAGAATATGACAAGTGGTTATCGTGAGATGGCTCAAGCAAGAAGTGCTTCTGACAAAAATGATGGTCGAAAAATCCTGACCAGTTCCACACAGGTGGATTTCGGAAACAGTTGGGAATCGACAATACTCACCGAGTCCTGCGATAAAATCCTATGACTCCAGCGGTGAGCTTTTTCAATAGCGGAAGAAAAGTGAGCGACCGACCGAACTCAAAGAAAGGAAAGGCTTACTCAAGCGCATCTGAACTAGTCGGGATTTAGGACGTAAGAAGGTCCATTTTTCCGTCAGGTAATCGTCCAGCAGACAATGAAGCAGGCCGGACTTCATATCTTCGCAAAGTGAGGAAGGCACCGAACCAAATCGATAAAAAGAATAGGGTGACCAGGATCCCGCACCAGGAACTGCAACCAAACCGATCGCCAAGCAGATTCCCCACCTGGAAGTTTTTCGCTGCCGGCAATTTCGCCTGAATGCTCCGGAGAAGTTTCGGAAGAAGAAATTGACAAATTTGCCAATAAATACTTGGTGTGACAGGTAAGCGATCTGTGAGTGAGCATGCACCAGCAAGCCACATGACGACTGGCACCATAAACGGATCAAATATGCGGCAAAGAAGAAGCCTCCGTAGCGCCTTCCGTTGCCCTTCCTCCGGTCCCACGAAGGTGACACCTGGTTTTGGCCATGGCGCAAACCGCGATGGAGAGGTATCGGGCCAACGATGTTGTTTTTGGTGCCGAAGGAGGCAAATCCGCGAACCGCCAAACTGCCCAATAGAAAAATTCAGGCGATTATAAAGTGCAAAGTTTCGGAAAACAGGGGGAGGTGGCTTAAAAACGACGAGTGACTTGGACGAAAGGCAGATAAAAGTATGTAAGAAAGATAGCCGTATCGTTGCAGTAATAGAATTTGATGGGTAGCGCTGGAGTCCAAGGAGTGGTCGATTAGCCTTGGAGAGAGGTTGAATAAGCCAAGATCGTAAATGTAGTTAATACGTGTTCATTTCTTCCCTGAGAGTTGCAATAATATCCGATTCAAAATTAAGTTTTCGTGATCATTATTGTTTGCTGTAATTTTTTCGGAGTACAATCTTTACCCTTTTTCCTAACCTTTTCTGATTAAATGATCAAGAAATATCCTTCTTGTAGTTTACCAACAGAATGATCCGATAAGTACTTAGTCTCGCCACCCCGATGATGCCATTCATCGCAAGTACAGCTCTATTGTGTAGTTCATTTTCGTAGACAACTGTCAAAAAATTGCAGCCGAATCGTACTCTCAGGGTCTGTTTTGAAGGGGTGCGTTGCGTGCGCTGACTGTTCTCCGTCCATAACGACCGTCAAAATTGATTATCGAGTTCAACCTGGTCGCAACCTGGTTTTCGCTGAGCCACACCCTGTTGCCCTGAAGACGGCTAACACGGAGGATAACTTGACAAAATCTACGATTCAGCATTGAAGACCGCCGATTGAAGGTGGCAAGAAATAGTTTCGACTCTAGGGTCATATTCTGCATGAAATTTTTGAGTACTAAAAACCTCGGCGTTATTTGCCCACTCTGGACAACAACAAACCCAACCGTGGGACACCGAGGCAAGTGTTTGAAGCATTAAGCGCAATCCAAGAAAGCTGACCGCTCGTTGCCGTTGGCGAAATACATCCACTGGTACACACCAGAGCTCCAAGGATAAGCGTCAAATAGTATCACCCGGTTGTGAACGTTCGAAGAAGGCGAAGACTTAGTGGTCGGTAAGTGATGATCACCATACATGGCGTACATTTATTTGTCCAACATCACATTTAGGCTAAGATATAATCAACAATAGTGCCAAGGTAATACTCGGTTTGCGGTCAGCGTTTCCATCCTGGATCATGCTCCGGTCGCTCGCAAGAATCACGGTCCACCTGTCCGTCCGTGCTCGAGGTCTTCACGCCTTCTTGTGCCCACCGGATCAGTAGCGAACAATTCAACGGCAGGGTAGGCATACTTGCAACATGCCCTATAACTTAACAATGTATGACTGTCATGAGAAAAATTGAATTTTAAATGTTAAATTTTACACGATGACCTGAAGACTCAGAAAGATATCAGAGCCGGTAAAGATTATGAGGGCGATTTTCCGGTCGCATCCCCTGATTGCTATTGTCAAAAATAACAACATACCAGGCTACGCAAACCAGCGTCTCCATGTTCCATGTTCATGCCAGGATCATATGACCTCGAGGAGGCGTGAGGTAGAACTTGTGAGGACCAGAGGTCGGTCGCACTTCTCCTCGAAGTTGTCAATCACCATTTGAAGCCTGTTTTACTCGGCTCCTAGTGTTGTCGAGAATCGGTTTAATAACAGTTACCCGATATTTCAGTTTCACGATGCTGAGACTCGGTATCGTTCGATTGTTTGCTTAGTCATCAGTTAAATATTAAAATGCCGAGTGAATTTCTGCTCGTTGGGTTTAACCGAGCCTGTGAATAATTTTTATGTACGAAGCCACTTTTGTACCTAAGGATACGAACCCTTTGAAGCATTTCAAAGAGGTCAAATCTGAGGAAGACATGAAGAAAAGTGGGTTTTCATAGACGACACTACAGCCATATGTTGTATGAATGGAGTTAAGCGTAACATTGAGAATATGGTTTTGGCTTGCTAGTTGATGAAATTAATATGCCAAAAGCTTACTTGTGGGTTACATTTTATTGTTTGAAAGTTTAAAAAGTGATTGGTTAATGGAGATGCATCGATGTGGGACACCTTGTTTTGATTGCCGCAATTTAATTTGCTACTTATTTAAGAGATCGTGAAACACCATTTAAAAGCGCGTAAAATGAAGCTAAACGAGTACTTCTTGGCGATTCAATCGCTTCAATCGACGGCAGCGGCGTTCAAGTAGTAAGCGTGGTTGCCTCTCACTCCAGTTGGTCTGAAACAATTCCAGTTGGCAAGGTTGGGATTTCTTTGATCACGTGGCCCGGTCTTTCTGCTGATGAGTTCGACGAATCAGCCACTTACAATAACAATAACAACACGTGAAACTATAGTAAAAACTGGAACCAATATATTATCTGATAATTGTTTTGATGTTTAACACGGAGAACTGGAAGGACTTAATTTCCAAAGTTTTAGTTTTATAGCAGTCAACAGTTTCTCTTATTTAAAGGTTCAGAATCAGAACAGGTGATTTGTTGTTAAATTTGGAATTAATTTAATGAAGTTCGATTAGAATATTATTCTAATAAGTTCTAAATTTAATATAAAAATCCTGTTTTGATTCACAAACAGCAGTGACTAAACAAGTCAGCTGGGCAACATATTGTTCACAGCAACAATAAATAACTTCAAATGTTCAGGTTAATGAATCTAGAAATGGATTAATGCCAGAACTAGAATTACACATAAGTGCATTTAGCAATGAGAAATTATTTGCTTCTTTCAATGAAGATATCAGTTATTTTAGCTGGCTACATTCGTATTTAGAACATTTTCATATCAAAATATTTCTAATGTTATGGGGGTAATAGGATAATTACGATGTCACGCATGAATAAGCTGAGATGACGACTGCGAACTTGGAATATATCCTAATGCCTGTCTCACGTTCAATTTCGACACCAATATAATTGCAAAACAAAAATGTTCCAAAACAGCCAATCTACCAAATTGTCCAGAACTTCGCCCAAAATAGGAGTACTGGGCTCTAGTCCAGCGGAAACTTTTCCAAAATAATAAGAAAGCAAATCGCACTGATGATTTCAAGAGAAGATGCAGAACCGTCACGACGGGCGCTTCTGAGGATACCGTACGGAACCTGATGGCGGATGTACCACAGAAAGTTCGGAGAAATTTACACAAAAGAAGCGGATTAACATCTTAATTAACTTGCTTCCTAAATGAAGTTATAACTCTATTATTATGAAATAAACAATCGGTTTATTATAATATCGCTGATAAACCCGACATAAAACTCGTTGATCTTAACTATTGATCAGGAACCATAATGACTGATTCAAATTCTGCAACGATCACATCTGAAAGAAACCCATGCGAACTATTTTATCTAGATCAAATATATGTGCTCCAGAATTGCTCAGGCATGAACTTTTCTCATTAAGTTCTAAAGCTTAATAGCTTCGTGGCTTCAATAACGTTCTCAGCCAACACTGAAAAGAGATGTCAGTAATACAAAGGATTTCGATTTAAAATATTAATTCATTTTCTATTGTCATTCATTTCGGTTTGTTGGTGATTTTATCCCAAGTTGCCACCAGATGTTACAGTATCTCTTTTTCATTTTTTAGAGCAAAATTTGTTTCAACATACTTTGATGATAGGCGAAAATTTTAGGTATCGTCCGGTAAACTCATTGCCAGCCACAAGCGCGAGCCTGAAATGAATCCTGAAATGTTCCGCAACTTCCGAGTTGGGTTCTTCGCTTTGGTGAGCCGGACGTTGACGTCCTGTTGGAAAAAGTTCCAATCCCTTGAACCAAATGACGACGTACCGGTATGGTTGATGACGTTCTGTAGAGCTAGTATCCGATGCTTCATCAGCCAAATCTTCACCTTCAGGGACCAATCCAGCGAACTCCAACCACATCACGTGGCGGATTTAACGCTGGTTTCTTGTCGTCTGCGCCCGTCAGCACGTCGGCATAGGTTCGTGATCTTTCTGGCAACCAAACTCTATTGTTCTGTTTATTCACGAACTGCTGTATGTTGAAGAGTTTCTGTCGATAAAACACCGCATTTTCCTTCCAGTCCTTCCTTCCACGACCCTTCAATGTCAACGCCTTCGCTCTTTTTTCTCTGCGTTCTTAAGTTCGCTCCCATCGAGTGATTCGAACCTTCCGGATCTTTCAGGGATTGGTTTGAAATTATCTTTCAGATCCGAGGGGACTTTGATCTGATAAGTTGGAATCCTTCAACAATTTAGTGGCATTACGCCGAGGATTTCAAGTCGCCTCTGACGATCTTCACCGCTGCAGAGGTCAGTATTGTATCTCTCGACGTCCCCTCCTTCCATACCTTTTTTGGCATTTTCAGTTCCATATCTTTGACTAAATCGGACAGCTCATGGGATTTGTCCTAATGTCCCTATCTATTTTTTTTTTTCTGTTTTGTTTTAGAGCTCGGAGAAGGCAACCAAAAGCTTTACGTTGCTGTTCGAGATCCATTTTTTCTATAAACACTCGATAACAAAAGTAACACTGACAGCAAAGACACAAGGTGTATACAAAGCAACAGGTCGTCCAATACAGCTCTCTGTGCAATAATGACCGTTGGAGTAATGTAGCAGTTCATCTGCCGGACTCTGTATTGTCTCTGTCTTAGTGAAGGTTTGAATCATTATTAAATCGTCTTACTAATACCCATCCAACATCAAAGTTATAAAAAGGCAGGCCACTTTGTAGAAAACTCACAAAGAAATTAGGGTTTTTTTTTTTCATTAGGGGGAATCTAAAAATTGAGAGACTCTTTGATTACTTTCTCTTCTATTCATTCCAATCAATTATATTTTTTTTATTCACTTATTTTGTGTATGATAGCTGTAGCACTGTTATGTTTCGATCTGTACCTCCGGCGATCCGAAATTTCATAACCGCGCTGTAATTATTGAAAGAGAGCGAGACCGGAGAGGAATCAAATGTTAGCTTCGCTC
>JASCZW010007402.1:0-129076 GCA_034211315.2 Aedes japonicus
GCTTGTAATTAAACCATACGCAAGTCTGTCAGTTTAACAACTTTCAATCAGGTTAATGAAAAGTCCAACACATTGCACGGTGGGCATAAACGCGCCAAAAAACGGATCTTATATGGCCGCTAGTTTCAGTCCCTCAGGATGAACATTTCTAGTGTAAAAAATCACGAGAAATCGATTGGAGATGGTTTCAGGCACCGCACGACACAGAAAGTTGTCAATTTTGCCCGATTCTCTCCATGATTATACCTCAAACTCATATGTTATTTAGTTTTATACATTGATGTCACCAATATAACCCTCATTTGCACTGTATTTATGTAAAATTACTCGGAGAATCGAATGAAGATGACACTGCTTTGATTTGACCTTTGAAAGTGGTCCATTTTACCCGAATTTCCCTCATACTTGCGAAAACTTATATAACAAAGGGTTTAGAGAGTTGGACCCATCACTATTTTCCTCATTTGCACTGTTCATGTGAAATTATCCGCAGAATCGAATGAAGTTGATACTGCTTTGCTTTGACCTTCGAAAGTGGTTCATTTTACCCGAATTTCCCTCATACTTGAGAAAACTTATATAACATGCGGTTTTAAGAATTGAACCCATCACTATTATCCCCATTTGCACTGTACTCATGTTAAATTGACCACAGAATCAAATGAAGTGGTCCGCTTTACCTGAATTCCTCTCGTACTCTCATACTCTCATACTAACCCAACTTAAAAAAACAAAACGAGTATTAGTTCCCACGCTAGTTACTCACGACCAGAAATTCAAATTATCGCTCAAGGCTCGTATAAATAACGTATCGCTCAAACAGCTTTTTACTGAGCAGACCATCGACAATATTATCGGCTCTCATTGATCGCTGATAATTTATTATCTTCTCCTATCCAAGCAGGAAAATATCGCTCCTTCAAGATCGGTGAGAACACTTTATCATCTCAAACATTTAGAAGGTTCCACAGCTTGTATCTATCACCTGTTCGTGTAACTCATAGCAGAAATTCAAACGGCAACGGCTGTTTTCGTGTTCGTAAAAGGCGCAAAATCGGGTTCTCGAGAAGAGTGAAAATTCATTATCGCCTGAAAAGTAACGCCAAGACGAACGAAATTATCGGCTCTCTTTATAAAGTGAAAAGATATTATCATCGGTGCTTTTCTCACGAGAATTATTTTGCTTGATCAACTTTCTCTCGCTCTTTGTGCCGATCTGGTCTTTCTCAGCAAGGACGAAAAGGAACATTTTTCTTCTCAGATCGGCGAAAATGTCAATCCCTGTTCACGACTGAGTAAAAGCAACTCTCGTTCTGAGTTAAAGCTCACGGCCATGTGTTTTCTTAATTGTCAAATTTCTGGAGTGAAAAACTCAGTAACCATTTTCTTGTGTTCGAAAATTCAGAAAGCAAAATGCTGACGAATAAAAATCTTTCAGATGCGTATCTGAGCTCCAAGAGGGGTAAGGAACGTGTATTTCAAATTATATCTACGACAATCGATAAAAATGACAAAGAAGTACAGGAAATCGTTAAAACCTGGATGAAACAATTTATGCGCCGTTGGATTCGCTGCCGTAGCCGAACTAGATTCATGGAAAGGGAAACAGGAGTGGCTCGATTGTGATTTCATAGTGAGTATATTATTCAACTGGTATTGGAAAGGAGGCAAATTTAGCGCCTCTTTAAGCTCAATCAATAAGGATGTGGCTATACGCACTTACAAATTGTAGATGTCTTCACCATACGTAAACAATGGGACCGTCCATGGATGGGACAACTACTGTTAAGCATAGCGTTCGCCATAGCCGTGCAGTGTTTCATAAAATGATTAACTCACTGTCTGTTTTTGTGGTCAATGTGACTCCAGCAACTTTGACACGCTATATCTTTATAGTATCTGAACCGACTTTGTATTTAACCTAAGTTGAGTGAACAACAAAATCATTTATTTTTATTCCATTTAAGAAAACTTCTGCAATCTTAATCGATGTGTGTTCTTTACAGAATTAAAAAAGTCAAATTCTAAAACTAATCGAAAAATTAGTTCGTAAAACAATGCGTAATATATAAGTTTACTCAAGTAAGAGGGGAATTCAGGTAAAATGGACCGCTTCCTAAGGTCAAATCAAAGCAGTATCATCTTCATTCGATTCTGCGGATAACTTTACATGAGTACTGTGCAAATGGGGATAATAGTGATGGGTCCAATTCTCGAAACCTTGTAATATATAAGTTTTAGCAAGTATGAGGAGAATTCGGGTAAAATGGAAACGTTAATCCAAAGCAGTATCATCGTTATTGGATTCTGTGGACAATTTTACATAAGTACAGTGCAAATGGGGATAATAGTGATGGGTCAAATACTCAAAACCGTATGTTATATCAGTTTTCTAGAGTATGAGGGGAATTCGAGTAAAATGGACCATTTTCGAAGGCCAAACCAATCCAGTATCATCTTCATTCTATTCTGCGGATAAGTTCACATGAGTATAGTGCAAATGAGGATAATAGTGATGGATCCAACTCTCTAAACCCTATGTTATATAAGTTTTCACAAGTATGAGAGGAATTCGGGTAAAATGAAAAGGTCAAACCAAAGCAGTATTCTCTTTATTGGATTTTGCGGACAATTTTGCATAAGTACAATGCAAATGGGGATAATAGTGATGGGTCCAACCGTATGTTATATAAATTTTCTCAAGTATGAGGGAAATTCGGGTAAAATGGACCACTTTCGAAGATCAAATCAAAGCAGTGTCATCGTCATTCGATTCTCCGGATAATTTTACATAAGTACAGTGCAAATAAGGGTTATATTGGTGACATCAATGTATAAAACTAAATAACATATGAGTTTGAGGTATAATCATGGGCAGAATCGGGCAAAATGGACAACTTCCCGTGTCGTGCGGTGCCTGAAACCATCTCCAATCGATTTCTCGTGATTTTTTACACTAAAAATGCTCATCCTGAGGGACTGAAACTGGGGCCCTAAAAGATCCGTTTTTTGGCTCGTTTTTGCCCACCGTGCATTGGAGTGTTAACGGAACCACGTAGGAAGATTAATCATATCGCGAATACAGAAAAATAATAGAATTGCAATCCTACCGTGTAGCCTAATGCAACGATTTCAAAGCTAGTTTAAATGATTGTAATGTTGGTTTAGTCTTGATTTCTGTAGGTATTCTGTTCCATTGAACAGTGCACTATGGTCCAGAATCTGAACCATAGTGCAGTGGTCCAGAAAGCGAAAATAGCTGGAAAGATACATTTTCAGCCTAAGTATGTAGTTTTGGAGCAAAGTTGTCTTCTACAGAATTGTTTCTAATAATAAGACCCTTCTTTTGATGTGAATGAAAACTAGGGTGGTTCTTATTTTCAAATAAACCGGAAATCTTACTTTTTTTTGCAAAAATAGAGGCACAGGAACGCATAGGAAGAGGATAGGAAAAGTTATAAATGGAAAAAATTAAGGCAGCTTTGACTGCATAAATTTTTCTCTAACTTTTAAAATGACCAAATTAGAGCAATTTGTTCCACGTGGCTTAGGGTGTCCCTATAAAAATCGGTTATTTTGCTCTAACTTTTTCATTTCAAATTTTTCTGCAAAGTGGTACCGTCATTGGTTCTAGAGCACTGTTCTCAGGACCGTGAAATTTAAGATATCATGAAGCATTTCCAAACAAAAAAAAATTATTTGGGGGTATTGTGGAAAAACATTAATGCTGTAGTCTCCCCCAATGTATATCCTATCGAAGTTGAACTGAAGCAGGTCTAACAGAAGATTTGCGTACTTTTAGACAAACAACAGATTGTTGCTGGAAGGATTGTACAGGAAGACTTCACATACATTGTAGTTGTTGATTTTGGCGTTGACTGCTGAGTACTCAAATCGCTATACAATAGGGACTGATGCATCGAAGGCAGATCACCGCGATCTTTTCCATAGGGTTGGCGAGTGCCGGAGGAAATTATATTCAGGAATCTTCACCGGACCGATTGCTGGCTGACTTTTAGCTTCGTTTCGCTGAGTCCGAAATAGTGGTATTGTTTCTTATCTAGGGTTGACTTCAGTTCATTGAAATGTCGTTCAATTCCACTTATGTTCAAATATCCTATTCGGAGGTGGTTGTTGCTGGTTGACATTGCATGCGCGGTTATTTCATCATATTTTTGAAAAAGACGAACACCAACAGAATAATTTCGGACAAAGACAGAATTAACAAATTTTCTGTGTTTCATGCGCAGTGTGAGGTTCCCGATTCTGAATGACTGAATGGACAGTACTTTGTTTAACCATAGGGTGCATATACTCCAAAGCAGGTCCGGTTTTTAGCGACAATAGCCTGGGGCTGTATTTTGGATCTCGACACGAAGAACTTTTTCTCACAAGCGCCCCTGGCCTTGCCACGATTTTCGTAATTCGAGGCATTCTTCAGTGCATTCCACTACTCTGCAGATTTTAAGATCATCGAAATAAAATAAAAGGCATCCAGGGGGCACTGCCTTCGATAGCTCATTGATGCATATAGAAAACAGCAGAGGCCCTAAGTTGCTTCCTTGTGGTGGAGCCTTGAGAAGGCTCTACATCACCTGAAATCGTGCATATTTCAAGCATCGTACCATTCACCAAAGCCAGATCCAAAATGCTACCGTTACGGTTCTTTAGGTTGTCGATTTGAGTAAGACCATTCAGAGTGAAATCATCAAGTAATGCTGCACATGGCACAAAGACACATGATCATTGCCCTCGGTCGTTCAAACAAAACCGGACTGGTTATACTAACCAAGTTGATAGGCTTGATCGCTTCCTCAAACTAAACGTTAATTTCTAAGGTTTCTTTGAATTTCATTGATGCTTACTCTGCAAATTCTGCTGTGGGTACAAAGCTTGAGCAAGAGAATGTTTTCCTCCAAAGCAGGCCTCTCAGCGAACGATTGGATCTCTGGGGAACCGATGAAAATGAAGAACCGGATGTGACACGTCACTGCAACCAAAATTTATTACTTTGCACTTCATTTCAAACTGATTTTAAATAAACCATTGCAAAAGTGTACTATAATTTCCGCATATGTCCTAGTTGTCACAAACGAAAAAAGTGAAAAAGCAGTGACTACTAGCAACACGGCCAAATCAACAACAAACTGCCTGCTTGAGCGTGCTTGTAACATAACTCGACGGTGGCGGTAGGGGCGGTTGTCACAGCGTCCAATAAAATGTTTTTGCACTAAGAGCTGGCAGGTCCTGTTCTAGGTTATAATGGATGAAGAGACCTACTTGGCGACCGCAAGACTGGCAAGAGTTGGGTCAAATAAATTTCCCACACTAAATTTACGATGATGGTTTTTCTGTGGCTGACGATCAGTTCCACGCTAGCGGTGAGCGGGTTGATATACAGTGTGACGGAAGTTGCCTGACGGAAGTTGCCGCCTTCATCAAGAAGCACCACGCAGAGGAGGATTTTGTCTTTTGGCTAAACCAGCCTTCGGCCTAGTATGCAAAGAGATCTCTTAAGGTTTGCGTAATTGAAATCAAAATTTTACTTTGACAGCAACAGCAAAGCACTTATGTAGGCTATCACTGGTTGAGCTGTGATTTACTATTTTCCTGACAATTCCGATGTCATCGGAGATCTGAAGAAATGCGATGTTCCACGCGGCACGAGTCAGTTGTTTTCTCTCATATTCAAGTGTCTATAATTGAAGTAAGATAATTGATGTAGGGGTTTTGCTCTTTTATGAATCTCATTATATTGTTATTTATAATGCTGTTAGATAACAAATGATTGACGCGTTAATTGTTGATTTCATAATTTTGGATTTCCTCTTGAACGTAAGTAAACATTACAACGCAGAAGAAACCAAACGCTGACCATGGCTAATAGCTGTTTCACGGTATTCCATCAGTCCTCGAGTGGGACTCCGTTGAGTTTGTCCTTTTCCTCCCATAGTCTTGAGCGATTATGTCTAGCCGGTGGCGACGTCAGGTTACTTCAGTCACGTGAGATTGCACTGTAGTGGGCGTCGGTGCCGAATGTTGTTCAGAATTTTTTGGCGCATCTTAACCGTCACTAGGAAGTGGTCCGAATCTATGTTGGTGCCTCGAACGGTGCTATCGTCGCTGATGTCTGAGAAGTGCTGACCATTTACGGAACGCCCATTAAGTACGTGACGCAAAAAAAATCATAGAGTTCGCCAATGAACCAGGATTTTCTCAAAGAATAATTTTAGGAATTATCTCATGATTTTTGTGAAATTCTTTCAGGTGTCCTCTATGGATTCCTTTAGAATCACAAAACATAACAAGTCCAGAGATGACTCCAAAAATTTCATCACAAGAAAGTATTATAAAAGTGTTGATGAAATGCAATATGAAACTCCTGAAAAATCGCAGGAGGAATGCCTACAAACTCCAGAAGTACACCTATAGAAATGCCAGAAAGAATATCTCAAGGAACGTCTGGAATATTTTCATAGAATTCTTGAGAAATCCTATCAAGTTTTCTTAAAAAATTATCACAAAAAAATTATGGAGGAATCATTTGGGAGCACACACACAAACTGACTGTCATCTGCCACCAGGGATGCCATTATGCCAGATTTATCTGGCACTGCTAGACTTTTTGTCGACAAAACGACAAAAAGAAAAAACCCATCCATAATGCCAGACTTTTTGAAATTAGAACAGATTTAAGACAAAAGCGATGTACAATCCCACTCCACTAAAGCGTTAAGTGATTTGCGAGATTGCTTATTTTATCCACGCATTTCATGTGCTCATATCATTTTTTATGTGGGGAAAGAACATATCTTGACAGGCCCTTTTCTGTTGTTGATCGCGATATTAATGAACCTTAATAATTTAGTGTGAAAAAGCTTTACCTATTCCGTTGTCGCGCGGTTTCGACGTTTAGTTTGTTGATTTCGTTTTCGCGCTCATATCGTCAAATTGTCGTATTGATGCTGGATTCCACAAAAGTACAAGTGCAACATTCTCGTGAAATGTCTCGTTATTTTCCACAGAAAACAATTTGCAGCTATTTTGTGCGAAAAGGTAATCTGCCAGTAATTTTTATATATTTTTTTAAATATTAAGCGTGTGTTGACCGATAACTTTTTAAAGCCTCATTATTTGAGTAACTTGCAAGATTTGTATTCAGTCAGTTTTGATGAAGAGAACATTGAAGATTTGAAAAACATTTACGTAGGAAGCAAGTCTGAGATGCTGATTAAGGCGTTTTTAAGCTGTGCCAAAATATCAAATGAAGATATAAATTTGTTTAAAGTAAATGTTCTTAAGTTTTATGTTACATTATCGCAACAAATTTTGAAAAGATTCGATTTTAATGATAACGTTTTAAAAAATCTTTCGATTATTGCTCCTGCAAATATCGACGAGCGAAAACATGCGTCTATGGTTCCACTACTCATAAGTTTTCCAAACATCATTGATTCACGATTAATATCGGAGGCGGACAAAGAATTCCGTGAAATTAGGAACATTGATTTCAGCATATTTTTGAAAGATGTCTTAAATAATATTGTTACATTTTGGGGACAAATTTTGAATATGAAACGATCTGATGAAGCATGCGCTTTTCCCCAGCTATGTTTATACCGTGCATGTTGATTTTTCCACATTCATCAGCTAGTGTAGAAAGAATGTTTTCAGATTACAACCAAAATAAAAATAAGTTCAGAAATCGACTTGATGCAAAAACAATGCGCGGAATCTTTGCCACAAAAGCTATGTAAGACTGACTAAAAAAGGCAATATCGTAATGAGATTCTCTAAAAACATTCAATCTAGATATATTTATACAATGTATAAGCAAATGCTTGAAGATTCCCGTACTTGAATGTTTGATTGAACATGTGATGATATGTATCCAATAAGTGTGTAAATTTGTTGTAACCTTATTTTTCATCTATTAATGGCAAAGGCTTTTCCTGAAAATGTGCAAGTGAGGTATTACAATGTGAAGAACATTTGACACCTTTCTAGACAGATAAAAATTGGTCAAATATTTTTGTTTCGATTTTGTTTGAGTTTTTGCCAAATATATTTGGCGGTTACACGCTGGTCTTGCATTTCATCTGCCAAAAAGTATCAAATATTTGGCACTGGTATAATTGTGTAATTCCATCCTTGTCTGTTTCGAAGGTATGCGAGAATAGGAGTCAAAAAATGACTTATTTCGAGTTAACATTAGGAAAAGAGCCTATCAATATTTTTAAGACCTCTTAGTCTTTTCATATGTAAGTCAGATTTTTACATTTCCGTGTATTGTCAGATTTTGCCAGATTTTTCATTTTGTGACTAATGGCAACCCTGTCTGCCACTGTAGTGTCAGTGTCGTTTTTTTTGCTTCATGGGCCTAAAATAGCACACTGTGAGTAGAATTGTACAAATGTTGAATCCTAAATGTACTAAATTTTCAATTATGTGGTTTTTGCCAAACTGCCAAAAATCTATTTTTTTTTCTGTTTTATCTAAAAAATCAGTAATCCTTGCATACAGATATCTGTATGAAAAATATAAAAAAAATATGTGTCAATCTAGATAAATCTGTGCATGTGGCAACACTGCTTGCACCTGTCTACCAAACTAGACTTTCGGGAACGACCACCGATGTTTGGGAAACTTTTCGTCGTTAACCAGTTCCGCCACGGATCAGTTCCATTACCGACATGGCATTGCTGTAGATACAATTCCAGTTAAGGGTCAAACTTGAATTATTCCGGTAATAATTGTTTTGTAATATTGGAATACACAGCGGAAAAATGCATGTCAAACTTGCTACACTCTCGCGCCACTTTACTCAATTTTTGAGTACAATTGTATGCTATCTCTTTTTCTCTCACGGAAATGTTACTCAATTTTTGTTAAAAAGTGGATCAAATCAATTTTTGAGTAGATCCACTTTTTACGAAAATTGAGTAATATTACCGTGAGAGAAAAGAGATAACATACAATTATACTCAAAAATTGGTGAAAGTGGCGAAAGTGTACAAACACCACCTGCTCTTTCCTGTCAAATCCGAACTATACACTGAGAGAAAAAGCACGAATAATGTACTATACACTGAGAGAAAAAGCACGAATAATGTTTCCTCACCCTGTATATGGCCAATAGGCTGTATCCGGCCGGTGGTGGATTTTTAGCAAACAATCAAACTCAGTTGCTTTACTGCTTTCGCCATATCTTCCTTAAACGAGCTGATAAAGCATCGATCAAATTTTCGTGACTTTCCTTTGCAAAGAATAAAGGGTGTTCCGATCAAAATTTGGTCAAACAGTTATGTGTGTGAGTCGATCGAAATTTTTATTAATAGGTCGAATTCGTTTTCTTTTTCAAGTTCAGTTAATACAGAATACAGGAGAAATTTTCAGCTAAGCTTCCTTTTGACCGAATGCGAATTGCCTGGTATTTCGTTTAACACCTGCCATAAGATTTTGAACAGTCTCCTTGTCCACTTTATTCGCCACAGAACGCCAGTTTGCCTTGAACTGTTTCTCGCTCACAACAGCTTTTTGAGTCTTCTTAAGGTTCCGCTTGACGATGGCCCAATATTGTTCGATTGGGCTGAGCTCTGGCGTGTTGGCAGGGTTCTTGTCCCTGGGCACCACTTGAACGTTGTTGGCAGCATTCCACTCCATGGCCTTTTTCCGTAATGGCAAGATGCCAAATCCGGCCAAAATAGAACGGAACAATTGTGTCGCTTCAGGAAAGAGAGTAGACGTTTTTGTAGGCACTCGCTCAGATAGATTTCCTGGTTGACGGTTCTGGTCGCAGTGTAAACGTGCTCTTCAAGCCACAGGTACAGATGGCCTGCCACACCAGATATTTCTTCGTGAACTTTGACAGTTTAATGAGCTTGAAAATATCTGGCACCTCTCCCGTCCAGTTGCCGTATAAAATTCCTGTCCAGGATGCTGTTCAAAGTCTGCCTTGACGTAAGTTTCGTCGTCCTGTACCACGCGATCAAACTTCGTCAGCATCGTCGTGTACAACTTTCGCGATCGTGCTCCGCTCGAAACAGCGGGCAACTCTTTTGGTCGTCGCTGTGACGTCCGGCTTTCGATTTCCCCCCGATCCAGCTTTCCTGGCATTCGACAAACCTTCGCCAAACACTTTTAATACGTTGGTACCAGTTGATTCAACATTCAACAATTTCGCCAACTTGGACTTTCGTCATGCACGTGCACAACATTGATACGTTGCTTCTCTTTCTTCGACGACATTTTGAAAACTGAAGTGCTAATCTCAAAATCAAAATAAAAAGAAATGCGTCAAGTTTAAGTCGACCAAATTTTGATCGCAACACCCGTTTTACACAGATCGAAAGAAACATTTAATATTTTGCTTATCTAATCCACATAAAGGGAATGCTAGATTTGGCAGAAAATAATGGGATAGTTCATGTTAATTTAAGCCAGATAACGCCTGAATCTAGCCTGTTGTATGAAAGATTGCAAACATTGTTGTATGGCGCATGAAAGATTGCAATCAATTTCTTTGTTTACGCCTCCATTACATGGAAGTAAAAGAGGGCGTCTGTTAAAATTCATTATATTCTGTGTAGCTCAATCACCTCACTTAGTAATGGATTTGGCTTCATTGTGACACTACGCGTGAACGAATTCAAATGAAACATTGTGTTTTTGTTTATAATGAACCAAGGTAAAATACGCCATAGGTGTGCTCATTTCAGCATCTGTCAAATCTGAAGTATACACTGAGAGAAAAAGCACGGATAATATTTCCTCACTTGTGTCCGGCCTTCCAACGATCAAATTTTCGCGACTTCCCTTGGCAAAGAATAGACTATGGGAACTCAAAACAAGAAATGAAAGGGAGTTTTAAATTAAACATAAACACATATGAAAAGTCCACTAAATAATGATGTTAAAAAATAACAAAAAATTGTACATGAAATCCATAACCGCTTTGGTTTCATACAAAAATCAGCTCAATCAATGACTCCCAAGGACAGGTGAAATAAACCTAGCCATAGCTACCTGAAAGGAATAACCAATGACAACGCCATGTGAATTTCATCAAATCGGAATTAAATCGGTGCTTCACCTTTGTGCGCTCGTACACACCTCTTTGACACTCACACAGCCTTCATTTTCACTCTCTGCCCCGTTATTCGACTTTATTTTCGTTTCATAAAGTCACTTGCAAATAACGAAACCATAATACTTAGCTCCTTCCAGTTTTCCATTCACTTCAACCTCCATGCCAGTTTCAGCATCCAATTTTACTTTCATCTGCTCAACTCGCTGTGGATGAATTGCCTTTACCTGAGCAGAGAAATACAAAAAAAAGATGCACGGAATTCAATTATCCACTCGGCCTGGCAGGTCCCATCCATTGACTGTGGAAAATAAATAAGTAAATAAAACCCGCTGGTAACTGGTTTCGTGACTCATTCCCTGGTTACGAGTCTCCTAATGTTTATGGAAGTGTGAGAAAAGACTCTTCCGAAACCGTCTTCAAAGATAACAGTACTGTTTGTCTGTTAATCTGCGGTTTCATCGGCCGCAACTTAGATGAAGTTACGATCAAATGCCGGCACTGCGAGCGGCCTATCGAATTTGGAAAATCAGAAATGAGTCGAGCTCCAGTTTCGATGAGCCTCCAAAAGTCTCCGCGGCTATTACAAGGGGGAATCGAATGCAGAGCGAAAATGTGCGCCAAATTAGGTAAATGTCTGGAGATCTAGATTTGGTTGGGAAATTGTGAATCGTTGAGTTGAATAACACTTCAACCGAACTCCATTAATTGTGAGTTTTATACCTTCTGAGGTAATGGCACGGAGAGAAAGTAAATTCGTTAAATTACACACCCCTATTTTGTTTTTGCAGTCAGGGAAAAACCGCTGCCAAATCGAAGCTAACGGTGGAGACTTAGGCATTCAAATCTGAATACACCAAAACACTGTGTTTGGACAATTTTTTATAATACAGGAAAATCATACACGATGAAAATTTCCTCGCAATAGAAATTCCAACGCAATACGCGCACTCTTATGTCTTTTAGAATCGGATCATAGTTGAAAGTATCTCGCTCTATAAATAAAGCCCATAATCGTCGCTAAGCCAAAACTGGAAAAGTGCACAGGCGCATATGTTTCGAACGAACCAAGTGGATTCCAAATACAATTTGAACTACATGAATGTATATGTGTGTGTGTAAATGTGCACCGCTAAGCAAACTCCGATGACGTGATGTTATTATGACTTTGCTGTCCTAAGTTCATTGCCGTTCCCGGCAGACCGGAGAACGAAGATACCGCATAAAGATAGGTATGCAACGGGAGCCGGGATGAGCTGGCTGGTGCTGTTTATGCTGAGAGTGCAGTTAAAGCAACAAAACGTACAAGACTAAGATGAATGATGTCCAAAGTTGCGTTCGCCGAAGACCGTTCAACGTAACTGCTACTACTACCAATACTACTGCTGCTGCTGTTGGAGGGATGAAATAACAACAAACACAACATATGGTTTCAGTTGAACGCAGCGGCAGCGGCAAATCATACGGATTAATCCGGTTCAAAGCCGGCTGCTGACAAGAAGTTGAGAGAAAAGTGGTTATTTGATTATGAACAAGCGAAGATGGGACTTAATTAGACAGACGATGAAATATTGACTTTACTTTGATTTATTTAAGTCGGGTTTGACTCAGAATGAGGTTGATTCTGTGAGGTTGTTTAACGATTCTTATACTTTTTTGAAGACCCATATTCTAATTGATTGCCTGTTTCAGTAATAAGGCAATCCATTTTGTCTGGAACTCTAAAACAACCCGAGGCATTTATTTTTGATCATTAATCTTGATAGTATACTCTACGAATAAATGCCAATGAAAATGCAATTTTCGAATTCCAAAAACTAAGTAACATAACCCCAAAATATGACCCTATGTAAAATTTGAGCTCATTCGGACATGGTTAGAGGGTGACTCTAATCGTTAAAAGTTTTGACATTTTAATCCATAAAAATTCTCCAAACATTGAAATTTGTTTTCCGATGTCAAACGACTAAAAAAAGAAACTTCGGGATCTGATGTAATTTTGAAAAAAAAATGGAACTTGGAAAAAACGACAATGCACAAAATACGTCGCTATGTCAAATAATGGCTCAATCGGATATGGTTAAGGGGCGGCTTGAATCGATGACATTTTTAAATTTTATGGAACATTGAACACCTTCGAGTTTGAAATGAAATTGCTAAAGAATGTGCATAACAGTGTTACAAGTCCTGATAAGGATTGTATCGATTATAAACTAGCAACGCTTGTGATGCGCTCACACAAACACGCGTAAGACTATCGGTCTGAGCCCAATGAGGTCTATACAGGTGAAGAAGAAGTGGTTAAGTTACATTAGTGTAATGAAAAATACTGTCATTGTGTTTGTGAGATGATGCACAGCCTGTTTTTTTTTTGTAAACATGCGTGACGTAGATCTCGAAAAACAACAATTTACAACAGCAGCAAATCACAAGGTGGACTGATTATTTTCGGTAATTGGTTTAGTTTTTAGAAGGTTTCGGCTGAAAAATGCCTTTTTGTGCACTGAAAGGATGCGGATAAAAACTTAACTTGCTTTGTTGTCATTCGCTTGTTTTTGGAGTTCTACGTCACTACCCGAAATCATGGATTGTTTAAACATTTTCGTTACTAATACCGACAAACACCTTTCTCTTCGCCACCTGTATTGACCTCATTGGTCTGAGCCTACCAACATTATACACGGTACACGGTAAGAATCAAAAACCTATTAATGGGTAAAATTTCACCCATTTCCCCATAAATGAGTCAACCCATTAAAAGGGTAAACTCGACTTATCCATTTATCAGTATGTGACATAAATGTCAGAAAATGCGTATTCTTTTAACCCATCTCTTAAAATGAAATTTTGTAGAAAATGGGTAAAAAATACTCATTATCTGCCATTTGCGCGACATACTTAATAATGGGTAAATAGAGTTTATGGATACTCTCTTTTTTTGTTAAATGGGTAAAATTTTACCCATTAATGGGTTTTTGATTCCTACCGAATCAAAGAAAAAATGCACAATTTTGTGAAACTTAAAACTTTATTTCTCATCATAGAGGCGCAAAATTTACAAATAAATTGGGTCGGATTCTTACGGCCCGTTTTAAAGTTTAACATGAGTTTTGATTTGAAATCACTTTTGGGAAACTGATGAGAGGTAAGATGGATGGCAGGAGCAAACAAAAGAAGAGTAACTGTTGAAATATTTTCAATACCCATTAATGGGTTAAAAAATACCCATAATTTTTTTAAAAATAAATTATCCAAATGAGTAATTTTTAACGCATTTTCGTGTTTTTATTTACCAAATTTTTGACAGCTGCATACAAGCATGAAAAAGGGGTGAAATTTTACTCATTTATGGGTTTTTGATTCTTACCGTGTATGCATTCATCTGTCAACAACTTGATCAGGTCAAGAAGTTTTGGTAAACAGTGATGGATTTTGAGATGCCACGAATTGAAATAAAAATGTAAATAAAAATAAAAATTTAATGTTAAAATTCAAGTGGTGGACACGTTGCTTCGTGAGAAAGTAGCAAAACGTTTCGGAATTCATCACGGCAGCAAAAATCCCATCATCAACACATTCAGGAAACTCTACTCGTTCGATGAGTTAGACTTGAGTTGAGCTAGTTGAGCTAAACTAAGAAAACCGGGTCCAGTCGATACGATATCAATCGACAGGTAGTCAACTTCATCGTTCTGATCAGATCGATGTCGGTTCGTGATGTGGCCAAAAAGGCTAGAACCTCCGTCGGAATGGTGCAAAGAATCAAGAAGCGCACACTGAAAGTTAATTTTAGTTTATATTCGTACAAAATCGAAGGTAATACTCACAAATCTATTCGTTGTTTTCAGCAACGAAACGGATTTGTACGTTTTATGAAGATACATTCGTAATTAATGGTACACGCGCAACTGTCAAAAGCACGAAGCATTTGTTGGCACAGAAAGAACATTCGTGCATTGTATGAAAACCAAACAAAGAGCTACGAGTATTTTGTCAAAAATTAAAAAGAAACGTCTCTCTGGTGGTTGCATGAAGAACTGGCAGATCTACTTTATCGATTCGAAATGTAAATGACTTTTGCACAACCACGTGGAGTTGTCCAGCGTTTTTTAATGTTACTGATATGGGATTCGATCCTGAATATTTGGAAAGCACTGATACTGAATCCATGGTTGATCTCACTAGGCCGTGCTGACTCGTGAGAAGATACTTGATTGATGAGCACGAGCTTATAACTCTCGACAGTGCTTTAATTTTTATTTTGGGATAGTTAAATTATTCCCGCTCATCCCAGCAGCAACACCATTCTGCATGTACAATAAAAGAAAAGCAGTGATAGGCTGGTCTTCACGAAATTTATTTCGATAATTATAAAAAAGGTGTAATAAAGGCGTTTCACCTGGTAAAAAGCATTATGAATGTTTCATACAATATACGATAAATTTGTTCTATGTACAAAACCCATGCTTACGAAACGAGTGAAAGCTATTTTACGAAAATAAATTGTCAGTGCAACGACCTGAGGAATTATAAAAAGCAGAAAATAGTTTAAAAAAAGTGCTTTGTGAAAATCCAGGGTAAAACCCAAGGCCAGAAATTCAGCTTGTAACGTTTTGATCGATGACGAAACATATGTGGAAGGGCACTCCAGTACGCTTCCAGGACCGCAATTTCACACGAAGGTCATCTCCAAAGATGTGAGCATCTCCGAAAAGTCGTTCATTTTGATCTTGCGGCTCAAAGTAATCGATTTTGTACACTGAAGTTACGATCAATGTCGAAGTTTACCGCACTTAGTGAGGGTTATTCCGAGAGTTGAAGTGACGTTTGTCACATTGGTGAAGTGAGAAAAGTCACTTGCAGTGACGTGACTCTTCTGGGTAAATCAAATGGAGAGTCACGTCACCGCAGGTGAGTTTTCTCAGTTCACCAAGTGACAATCGTCACATCAACTCTCGGAATAACCCTCAGTGTTTGCTGAAAAAGCATGTCTCCGTTATACAGCAGCACAAAGTGCCTCCTTTATTTTGGCCTGATTTGGCGTAAGCCCATTACACCAGAACCATAGTACTATAGATGCAAGAAAGTCGAGCAGATTTCGTTGAGAAAGACATCAATCCTCTGAATTGTTCACAGCTTCGTCCAACTCAACGCTAATGGGCTACCGTCAAGCGCAACTTCAAGACGAATGGTAACCCTAGTAGCACACTTGTTGCCATTCAGTTGAGATAACATAAATGTGACTTGTTTAGTCATAATCAAGTTACTACAAATAATTATGATCGAAATGTGCTACCGCACTTGGACAGGCGTGCAAGACCATGGAAGAGGGAAAAAAATTGACTACTGTCTAAAACCTCACAAGAGTACTCAAATCCAAAGTCAGCAAATTCTAGAAATAAAGTTTATTAATGTTGTTTTTTAAACTAAGAGAGGAAGATTGTAAATTAAAGATACAGTTGTTTTATTTTTTATTGTTTCTTTTATTTCATGCTATGAAGAAAAAGTGTTCCCACTTGTTTTTGATACGTCCATATATGCAGTGAGGCAGATGTTCCCAGTGATAGGTTGGATGTGCAGCGGTTTAAGAAGGCCGAACACGAAATTATTGGCGACACATTCAACAGGGCATAACTTTTTACCATTGGGTAAAAATCAACCAAATTTTGCACACTTTCTCATTGATGTGTATTGTTTACATGCTGTCAAACTCGAAGTCGTGTTTTTCGATTCAACGAAAATGGAGGTGAACCAACGCGAGTCCAGAGAACAAATTCTTTCCAAACACCTGAATTTCCTGACCTGTCGCACCGGCAGTTGGGAAAAATGTTGAACATTCACCATTCAACCGTCTCAAGAGTGTTGAAGTGGTTCCAGGAGCGGTTGACGTTGGACCACGGCAAAGGAGCTGGAAGACAACCGGGACCGGAGAACAAAAAGACGGAGGGAAAGGTGAAGCGGATGATTAAAGCAAATCCCAACGTCTCAAGCCGTGATTTGGCTAAAAGATCGGCATGTCGCAGAGCTACGTCCAGAATGCAAAGAAGAGAGCTGGACTACATACATACAAGGTACAGAACTTCCCAAACCGCGATGAGCGGCAACAATCGACGGCTAAAACTCGGGCACGGAAGCTCTACGAGAAGATGCTGACAAAATATGGCTGCTGTGTGATGGACGACGAAACGTATATAAAAGCCCGATTTAGGCAAATTCCCGGGTTGGAGTTTTTCACCGGCAAGAGAAAGTTCTATGTGGACGACAAATTTAAGAAGAAGAAAATGTCGAAGTTCGCCTCCAAATATCTCATTTGGCAGGCCATCTGCTCTTGCGGACTGAGGAGTGAGCCTTCGTGACAAAGGGCACAGTAAATGGCGAGATCTACAAATCTGAGTGCCTCGAGAAGCGCCTTTTGCCGTTCTTGCAGCAGCACGACGAAGCTCCGCTATTTTGGCCAGATTTGCATCATGCCACTATTCTAAAAGTGTCCTGGAGTGGTATGAGGCCAATTCTGTCCATTTTGTTCCAAAGGACATGAATCCGCCAAACTGTCCGGAGCTGCGCCCGGTGAAGCAGTACTGGGCAATGATGAAGCGGGAACTTTGGAAGAGCAAGAAGACAGTCAAAGACGAGAAGGACATGTTAAGAAAATGGAAAAAAAACTGAGAAACTGGTACCGGATGACACTGTAAAGACTTTGATGGAGGGCATCAAGCGAAAATGCGTTAAATTTTACACTCAAGGCTCCATCGATTAACTTTTCTTTTGATTTTTGAAGTAAATATATGTATAAAACTACCCTAAAATTTTGGTTTGATTCAAAACATTATAAGCAAATTGGCATGACATTTTCGGTGTCGCAATAATTTCGTGTTCGCCCTTTAAAGTGTGTCAAGAGTAATGGTACTGGGTGGATTTCGGAAATCGTCAAGCAACACAGGAGTGGTGTCGCCAAAATTTGACCCATTTCAGTTCCTAACATGAATGGCCTGCCTCATTGTTAGATCTCAATCCTTAGGAAATTTCATGCATGGGGACACATGCTCAGTAAACTTGGAAGCACAAAAGATCACACTCTCAAACCTTTCAAGAAACTCTTGATCAATATTTGGGACAATATGCGTGACAGCTGCGAAGTTTTTAAGAAACGTCTACGGCTGGTCATTAAAAAGATGAGTGTTTGGAGTTTAACATGTAATATCCTTTCAATAGAATATTAGTTCATAGTTAAAAGCATTTGATTCGTTGTTTTAATGAGCATTTATTTTACTAACAAGAAATCATTGCCACCCTGTAGAACCTCAAAAATGCTAATTGTGATCGACGCTTAAGTTCAATCAAATCGTTAGGCCAAATATTTGTAGAACGCGTGAAATTATCGTGAAATGGATGAAATGTTCAGAACTTTAAGATCCCGAAATTACGTGTTATTAGATACATAAAAACAGAAACAAAATCACTCACCTTTCTAGAGGTTTTAAAAAGCATTTCATTTTTAAAAGTTCAATCGCCCCATGCAACAGATAAGCATGCGTTGAAATTATTTCAAATGCTTCAGTCTTCCTCCCTAACATACACAGCAATTTTTTTTCTCTGAAAATCAGCAAAATTTTGCTGAATTTTGCCGAGCTGAATTTTCAGTAATCATTTCAGCAATATAAAATTACTGTTTTTTTCAGCAATGCGAAATGTCATCCTACTTGACAGAAGTTTGCTGAACTTTCAGTATACATCTGGTTTTTGCTGAAAATTCAGCAATTTTTGCTGTTTCGTGATTTGACGGCACTTTGCTGGTAAAGGGTGTATTCGATAAAAATGGCACACACATATATACTCATCAAAATTAAACTGATTATCGGATTTTCTTGAAATTTTCAGGGAATGAAGAACTACTAATGAGTTTTGATTTACAACATTTGATTTATTCAATTTCGTCTCCCATCCCGAATGCCCGCACCTTCCTTTTCACTCCACCCATCAAATTTTGTACAATCGATTTTCCCAGTGTTTTTGTTGTTTTTACCCAAATTTTCTTCAATTCTAGCTCTGTTTTTATAGTTTTGGGATGTTTGCGAAGTTCCGTTTTCATAATTGCCCAGAATTTTTCAATTGGACGAAGTTCCGGTGAATTTGGTGGGTTCATATCCTTTGGCACAAAATTGACGCCGTTTGCTCGGTACCACTCCAATACGTTTCGAGCGTAGTGGCAGGATGCTAGATCAGGCCAAAATAGAGTTGATCCTTTGTGCTTCTTAATGAATGGCAAGAGATGCTTCTTAAGGCACTCTTCCGTGTAAATCGCACCGTTTATCCGGAAGTGATGAAGGGAGCACTTATTTCACCACATCCGCAAATCGCCTGCCAGATTAGAAACATCTTTGCAAATTTCGATAGTTTCTTCTTTCGAACATCCTCCGGAACATCGAACTTCGACTTGGCAACGAAATATTCTTGCCCAGGAAGTTGACGGAAGTCGGCCTTGACGTATGTTTCGTCATCCATCATGATGCAACCGCATTTGGTGAGCAGCTTCGTGTAAAGTTTCCGGGCGCGGGTTTTCGCAGTGATGTTTTGTTTTTCATTCCGGTTTGGGGCTTTTTGCACTTTGTTAACATGTAACCCAGCACGCTTCATGGTTTTCTGCACAAAACCGATTGACACCTTAGACTTTTTAGCGACATCTCGAATTGACATGTTTGGACGGTTCTTGAATTGTTGTACGACTTTCCTGGCCATTTTACTGTCCATTGGACCACTTTTACGACCACTCCCTTCCTTCCTTTGGACACTCAGACGCTCCTTGAAGGTTCTTATTACACGAGACACAGTTGTATTTGCAATTCCAAGCCTTTCAGCAATCCACCGGTGGGACGCCCCTGGATTTTGATTGTGAGTGCACAAAATTTTCTCACGGACAATTTCTTGTTTCGACGACATGACTGGAACTACTGAATGTATAACTATGAAACTTGGCAGATGTAAACAATACACTATGGATAAGATCTGCTCAAATTTCTAGGTTTTTACTCATACGATTCAAAAGTTACAGAAGATTTTCTGTGTGCCATTTTTATCGAATACACCCTTTAGAATTCAGTAAAAATTGTCAATTTACTGAAAAATCACTTTTCTGGTTTCAATTTCATGTTCACGATTATTAAAAACATATTTTATTTTGGTTATTTCATTTATATATCAGTAATTTGCTTAGTCTAGCTCAAAAATGAAGATATTCACGGTTGTAGTCACATTGTCCTTGGCCAAAACAGCTCTAGAGAAAATGTTTGCGATAGGCGGCTCAAACTTCAACTTGATTGTTTAATATGTTTGCACCAGCAGTAAAAATGCTCAAGGGATATCACATCTTACCGAAAATACACGTCGGTTTAATGATAAGGATCGGGAGCTTCATGTAGCCAGAAGCGAATTTTTTGACGTCATCTTCAGGCTTAAAAAGATGATCAGTATTATTTTCGAAGAAATAGAAGTTTTGAAAAATGTGTTAGCTCATACATTGATCCACTCGTTAATACGATCCAAAAAGTTCACGATTATTTGTGGTCCAGGAACTGTACGCTTGACTCCACGGGATAGATTTTGCAAATTGTAAGAGTGCTGCCAACATAACAATAAGAGCGTTTCTTTTCTTTTTTTCTTTATTAATTTGACAGGCTGAAAGTCAGGTGGTGAAAGATGCTGAGTGTTCAGCAATCTGGGTCAGTTTACTGGTTTTCACTAAAAACAAACCAAATTGCTAATTTTCAGTAAAACGTAATATTGCTGATGGTTTTTCAGTAAATCATTTTGTTGAAATCCTTGATCATTTTTTGGTGTGTAGGTCTGTCTTTCATAACGGTCCATGATCTTTTGCATGAGCCCAATTCCCACTTGTTTGGCTGTCTCATTCTATTTTCACTTAAAATCTTACAAGTATAGTTACACCCATGACCTCGAATATAGGGCGTTACAATTGACCATAATTTTTCAAATAAAAGGTGTGTTAGTGGAAAATGGCAAACTCGAAATTGGTCACCAAAACTTTTGGTCAAACATGTCTTTAGGACAAGTCTTTCCACGTACATTTGCGTTGTACTCGTGTACTTGTGGTTTGGATGTATTCATCCTAGCATGCTATGCGTTTGATTGTCACTTTCGTTTGTTGACGTGTTTGCACGGTTTAAATTCTTCTCTTTCGAAATGTCGTGCCTTGAAAACGACGTGAAAGTTAAGTTCATGGACACTTGGTGACGTGAAAAGGATGTAACTATGGGACAGTTGGGGAGGTGCTTTGAAATTCATCACGCGAGTGTAAAATCCATCATAATCAAGTCAAAGAGGACTTAAAAACACATCCAAGTCCACAATATTACACTGCCTTCGTAGGGTAGGATGTAAGCAAAGCATATACGTTGATTCAAGTGGAGAAGTATGGCTGAAAAGTGCTGGTATGGTAAGCAATACAGGGTGTGGCAGAAAATAATGCGAAAATTTGTTCTAGTTCTTTCCAATCCCATTTTCAACTGATTCAAGCAATAATATCAACATTTTCGAGTGCAGTTGCATTTATAAAGTCCTTTTAAACAAATTTATTCAATGTGTCCTCCATTTTTATTAATAACATCCTCGAGCCGAAGCAGGAGGCCAGAGCATGCCTTTCGGACGTAGTCCTCCGACATTGACTGCCATGTGCGTGTTATGGTTGACTTCAGGGTTTTCACACTAGGGTGTGATGTTTTGCAGGCTCGTGCTTCAACATATGCCCAACGGATTAAGATCTGGACTGCTAGGGGGCCACAAACCCTTTGGCCAAAACTTCATGTTATCGTTCAACCATTGTTGGGTTCGATTGGACGTGTGACACGGCGGTCCATCCTGCTGTAAGACAACGTTTTGGTTCTTGGCGAAGTTGGCCTTCACCCAGGGAAGCAATATACCGATACACACTTCGGTATTGATTTTAACTCCAGCATCAATGAAAACAGGCGGCATTTTCAAACCGTTGGACGCCACCAAGCCAAAAATCATGACATTCTTTCGCAAACATTTTGACGAATTTGCAATAAAACAAATAGAATGTTTGGATGCAGCAATTGAAAGTAAACATAAAAAAATACACTTTTGACAGAAAGTAGTCACTAGCTACACGAATTAACCCAATACTCAAGTTTGAACATTTTCGCATTATTTTCTGCCGCACCCTGTAAGGTTCTGTGCCACATTTGGACTAACTTTTTTTGCGTTGCAATCCATTATTTCGTAATATCTTCCTCCCATTTCACTTCCTTAAGATGCCAAGTGCCTGCTTCGTTATGGCCCAGTATCTTTGTATTGGTCGCAGTTCCAGTGCGTTCGGGAAGTTTACATGCATCGGCACGAAATTGACCTTCTTAGCTTTGTATCACTCCAAAACATTTTTTGAGTAATGGCACGAGGCTATCTGGGCAAAAAAACGTAGGACCATCGTGTGACCTCAGAATAGGAAGTAGACGCTTTTGCAAGCATTTTTTTAGGTACACGAGCAAATTGCTTGCCAAATCATATACTTTTTGGCAAACTTTGACATCTTCTGCTTTCTAACGTCCTCAGGGACATCGAATTTATGATGAGCAGTGAAAAACTGGAGCCCCAAAAGCTGCCGGAAGTCTGCTTTTGCATACATCTCATCATCCATAACGAGGCAATGTGGTTTCGTCAACATCTGGGTGTAGAGCTTCTGTGCACGTGTTTTACCTACCGTATTCTGCTGTTCATCGCGATTGGGCACCTTTTGGACTTTGTACGTGTGTAGTCCTTCATGTTTTTCTGCATCTTGTACGAAAGTTTTGGTTGGATTCAGTTTCTTCGCAACATCTCGAACTGAACTGTTGGGATTCCTCTTGAAAGCTTGAAATATCCGCTTGTGATCCTTAACACTATACGGAGATCCATTTTTGCCTCATTTTTTTCCGATCGATGGTCAAACGTGCGTGGTAGCGATTTAAAACTCGAAACACCGTAGAATGTATCATTCCCAACTTCCTGCTGATGGAACGATCTGGAATTTCGAGGTACGTGCGTAAAATTTCTATGCGCCGCTGCTTCCAACTCTATCTTTGCAACGATTGCACATCTGCTAGTGACACTTACACAGCGTAAACAAATACACAGTTTAGTAATTCCATCCAAAATCTCTATAGAAAATACCCAACGGGTAAAAAGTTACAGCCATTTAAAAGTGGTGTAATTTGATTCCGTACAACCTTTAGCCTTTGGGAAGTGTAAAGACAGATATTTCACATCGCTTGAACTGCTCTGTTCCATTAGCGATCAAGCCGACACTCTTTTGCCTGTAAAGGGGGTTCCATTCCCCTTTGCCTACCACGCATTGCGGTAGCTAAGCAAAAGATTGTCTGTTTGATCGGATGCCGCCTTTCAAACATGCTCTACGCTCAATTTCAACTACTTTTATTTAATTTCACAACCTGCCGTGAAAACATGATTAGGTAAACAAATGAATGAATTACTAATCTTTTGATTGTGTTAAGGACATACAAGATCAAGTCCCTATCACTTACGAGTTTTCTGAGCGAAAACCTCAAATACTATTACGACTTCAGGAGTGGTATTTTCAAGAATCGTTTGCTCCACTGGGGCATTTATTGGTTAGCAATTTCAGCTCTATTTGTTTTGTTTTGTTGTGGTTTTTTGTCGCAAACATCGTGAAGCGATAATTAACTTAACCTATGAATCATATGGACTCTCTCCAGTTTCACCTTAACTTCAAAATAAGTGCCCACTTCTTTAACTTTTCTTTCGAAGATCAATCCAACGCGTTTTCGAGGCGTTCAGTAATTGTGCACCTTATTTCGTCTTTAGTACCATTTCTCGAGTAATTCATGATTAGGGCCTAAAAACCATTTGTTAACAATGACTTTAAACTTTGATATCTCACGAACAACGAGAATCCCACTATATCCAGCTACTCCATATGGTAGAACTAACATTCTATTACCAAATGCTGCTTTCATTTCACGAGAGTGATTTAAGATTCAAATGAAATCGACATTTAAAGTAATTGTTTACAAATGGCTTTTAGGCCCTACTCTCCACTAGGGTTTGCAGGTGCTGCGGATCAAGATATTACCAGGCTCTCTCAAGGGCTTCAAAATTGTTTTTTTGTTTGTTACTCCGGTTATATCAACGCGAGCATCGAGAATTACCTACAAATACTCGATGGGATTCAAATCCGGGCTTTGTGGAGGACATTTAATGAGCTAGAATCGGCATGAACGAAAGAAAGACCTGGTTTGCTTCGCAGTATGCTTCGGGTCGTTGTCTCGCTGGAACACGAACTGATGTTCCAGTCCTGTTCTAAACAGCGATACCTCGAGATTTTCTCCCAGAATGCTGATGTAGGAATCTACAGGCATAATCCCATCGATTTTTACATGAAACCCCACTCCAGTCCAAGCTCGTTCAGGTACTCTTCTCCTGGTCTGCGCCATACACGGGCACGCCTTTCTTTTATTGGAAAGTTCAAACTTGGACTCATCAGTCCACAAAACCTTCTTCAAGTACTCTATGGGCTTATCTGCATGTTCGAAAGCAAACTTTATTCTTCCGGCTTAATTAGCCAGTGCTGATGAATGGCAAGCTTGTTTTTGAAACCATGCTCTGCGATTCTCCGGTGGATTGCTCGATCGGTTGTTGGAGGCTGAAGGTTTTCCTGTATTTCCCTGACAGTAGTTTTTGGACTTTCCTAAACTTCCCGCTCTGGTGTCTACTTTCGAATCCGTTTCTTGCCTTTACCCACAAGACTGAAGCGGCTGTCATTCACGAACAACAATCGTGAAGCCGAAAACTTGATGCTGCGTGTGGTGCTTATTTGACAACTCGGTTTTCTTGAAGGCTATATGCAGCAAGCAGAATATTCGCGGCGGAAGTTGTCGTGTTTTGTCGTTAATTTGATTGGAGAGAATCTTCCGTGTTGTACTTAGTGCCGTGGTTATCGGAAAGACAGTATTTTTTAATTGTTTATCAGCAAGGTATTATAATGTTTTATCAAAATTACTGATACTAAATAATTTGATAGAAGAAATATCATATCTTACCAATCCATTGTAAAACGAGCTTAAAATATTAACAACGTCACTAGCGACACACCAAAAGTGCAGGCTTCAAGAACTAATGGTTTCTTCAGTCCTCTGCCTTTACCGAAGCGATCCACTGATCCAAAGGTTCTATACGGGTCATTCCATATCAAGTGACCGGAGAAATGCATCGACCCTCTTCGATTCGAACCAAAATTGCCTGATATACTTGTTTTAGGCTATCAATCAAAAATCCAAAGTTTTAGACCAATCGGTGAACCCCTCGGCCCATGAGCTGCCCCCATTTTTTTGAGATTTTTGAAAAGTTATATTTTGTTTATTAAGTATCTCAATGAATAAAAGAGCTAGAAACAATGATAGATACTTTTCTGAAAGGAAATCAAATTTTCTACCAAATAAATATTTTTAATATTTTTTACAGTGTTGCCAACATTTTTTCTTTTGTGGTTGAAATATTAAATTGCGATTTTCTCAAAATGTCCCCACTTTTTTTTCAATTTTTATGGCTCCAATATGTTCAGCAGACTTTTTTACATAAGAAACACTTATCGAAAAAAAACAATTTGCTCCGTCATGGAGATATTCACTTTTAGACATATCATGTTTTATATTCAATGAACAAAAATTAAAAAATAGTGTAAATATAAACAGAGTGTTTTCTGAAAATAGGTCTAACAATAATCACAATAGGTGATTGTGCTAGCAATTATTTATTGCCAGATTTCAATTCGTTTTCAGCAGCTGTATTCACTGGAAACAGACAATTAGAGGGATATCTTCAGTGTTGCCATCCGTCGGTTTATTTTTGATTATTTTTCAAAACAGATATTCATGCTAGGATTCATTTTTTTGTCAATCGAATCATCAAGCTATCTATCTATCTTTCTAAAAAAAAAATGAACTGGAACGTTATGTCAAGATTTTACTCAAGAACTGGTCTACAGATTTCCTATTTTTTTAAATCTGTTCTTCTTTGGCTGCATCGGGTTAAAAAAACGTACAAACTTTGCCGGGTCAGCTAGTTATAAATAAAAGTGCAATTTTATATTTCACATCTAATTAACAAAATAAATAAATAAAATATATATAAAAATTTATTTCATGCTGCGTTTTGCCTTGGCAGTACGTGTTGAATTGTTGATGGTACCCTTTTCTGAGCTCGCAATACTCTTCATAAGAACAGTGGCATCGGCTGTTTCGCTGCAATATAGTCATGCTTCCTAACAACTGCGGGTTCTTCGAGAAATTTTTCAATGCATGTATCAGCATCACAAAATACTGTCTGCCAGCTGCACCTATTTTGTTGCGTCCATTGTTTCATCGATATGACAACATGTTGTAGTACTAGATCATTTCCTCAATCAAATTATTCTCAAAAATATGACCAAATCAAATTCCTAATATGATCCAAAATGCCACAAGCTGCAATAGTACACTTGTTCAAGACGCACAGCTCCGTAGGTGAATTGCACACGCTTTGCTTCAGCACAACTCTTAATGAATTAAACGCTGCTTTACTTTCCTGTTCCGCTTCGATTTGATTGAACTGTGCACCAAAAAAAATAAGTTTAAAATTCTGGTGAATCACACAAACGCAAACTGTGTGAGTTCCAGCAGCTCTTGCTAGAACACTCTGGTGGGCGCAGCTCAGTAAACTTCGAAAATTCGATGTTGATATCAGGAAACTTTTCTTTGAAGAATCGGTATGTTTCGCTAAGGTTCGCCAGCACTAATCGCTTTTGCTTGAGGATACGATATGTTCCCTCCCGAACACTTTTACATTTCTTCTTACCAGCCAGTTCTTTACTCACGTCTGCCTCACGGTAAAACGCTTTTACTGTCTGCACTATGTCTTCCCTTCTCTTTAACGAATTTTTTAATGGTTCGCACTAACCTCTCAGAGCACCGAAATTCTTCTAGTAGGCCACCAAAAATAGTAGGCCATGTAAAACTGTAATTTAAAAAAAAAATTAAGCGGTGCTTTTCTGTTAGATCTGCCTTGATGAAGTATATAAGATTATATCAGAGTGGTTGAATAAACAAATTTTGAAAACATGTAATCTTTAAAAGTGAATATCTCCATGACGGAGCAAATAGTTTTTTGTCGATAAGTGTTTCTTATGTAAAAAAGTCTGCTGAACACATTGGAGCCAAAATTGAAAAAAAAGTGGGGACATTTTGAGAAAAACGCAATTTAATATTTCAACCATAAAAATAAAAATGTTGACAACACTGTAAAAAATATTAAAAATATTTATTTGGTAGAAAATTTGATTTCCTTTCAGAAAAGTATCTAACATTGTTTGTAGCTCTTTTATTCATTGAGATACTTAATAAACAAAATATAAACTTTTCAAAAATCTCAAAAAAATGGGGACATCTCTTGGGCCGAGGGGTTCACCGATTGGTCTAAAACTTTGGATTTTTGATTAATAGCTTAAAACAAGTATATCAGGCAATTTTGGTTCGAATCGAAGAGGGTCGATGCATTTCTCCGGTCACTTGATATGGAATGACCCATACTTAAAAAAAATAAAACCCGTCAGCTGGTTTGCTGATTTCGTACTCTCCTGGGATTCTATATTTTTCACATCTCGATCCGCCAGTTTACGGATACTTAAACGAATTGATTGAATTGATTGAAAGCTCAGCGTTTTCCATGCTTTCAACAAAAATTATATCAACACAAAGTGAACGTATTGTTAAAGCACAACACATAAAATGTTTTAGATCCAAATGTCAAAACTCAGCAAATTGAGGGGTCTTCTGATAAGCATGCGAAAGGTTTACAAATGGCCACTTTATTTTGACACACCAATCTATGCTAACCTGAACAACAAGATTTTTTGTAGAATCGAGATTTGCTTGTTTTAAACTTCTAGTAATTTGTTTTTCAATAAAGTATGATTAAATCATCATTTTGAGAATATATCAAGTTGATGTTTTAAGGGAGGGTTTTATGAAATCATAAAGTGTGGGCTCTTCATTTTGCCGACTAATATACAACAGCTAAATGAACAAGAAGTTTATTTAAAAATCGATGTTATTATTAATAAGTAATTGAATGCAAGTAATAATATAAAACTATAGTTAACTATAGTTTATATATGCATGCATATCAAGTTAAATAGTGTTCGCTTAGACGATATAACGCAAGAACGACTGGATGGATTTTCATTATTCTTCTATTTTTATTTTGTCTGTTCGAATTGGACCACGAATGGTTTATCGGACTAAGACAAAAGATCAATTCAAGCTGAACAATTCATCCAAAATAACATTGAGAAGTTCTCTTCGTCGAATTTTTCTTGCGTGTTGTGTTGAAAAGGCTTGAACATGTTTTTAGATAGCCGTAAGAACGCTAAGAGAATGTCTCCCAATGTTACTCAGGACCTAATGCATTGTTCAGCTTGAATTGATGCCGGGGAAAAACGCATTTGCAGGCATTACGATGTTTGGTGGCTCAGCCGTTATATTCCAAAAAAATGTTCACGGTTACTAACAAACCAGTATTGAAATTACTCGATTAAATGTTCTCTAATTCACTTTTTTTTTCTAAATCCTGTGAAAAACATCAACTTATTTCTTTTCTTTCACATTTCTTTCTTCCAGTTTGCAAGGAGTGGCTCGTACGAGAGGACAGCGCCCTAGCGTATCAGCTTCAAAACAAAGAAAGTGAGTTCTAATCCCAACATACGCCATGCGGAAATTCATTATAGAACAAGTTTGTCTGCTTTACAGTCAACGAGCACTACAAGGGTAACAAACATCGGAATCAAATCGTCCGTCAAGACTTCCCAACAGCCCTCTCCGAGCAAATCCGCGAGAAGGAAGATGCCGAACGTCAGGCCGCCTTGTACCATCAAATGATCAACGAACAGTATGTGGTTCTGAACATGACAACCCCAACATGATCTCCTAATTAGTTTCTTTTTTTCTCACCATCAGAGAAGAAATGGATGCCAAGGTAGCACGCGACATTGCGCAGCAACTGAAACGTGAATCCGAACTGAAGCGTAGGTTGGAAGCGGAGAAAGGTGAAATGCTAGCTCGTAAGCTTCAGGAACAGGCTATGATTGGAGGTAGTGGGAGTGGTAGAAAGTCTCACCGAACGACCGAACCTGAACTTGCCTTTCCACTGCCACCGAGAAATTATCCGAAACCTGTAATGCAGCAACAACATCAGGTACCTACCAGACCTCCCTCCATGCATCATGCTTCGCCGTACATCGCTCACTCACCGCCGGGACCATCAGGTTCATCGGCCTTTGAGCCAGCAGATCTCCATTATGCATCGCTCGAACTAAACTCGCCAAAGCGACCACTTCCTCAACCAACGTTTCAGAATGGACGGAATCCTTCGGCAAATATTTATCAGGAAATAACACATAACCCAACATCGAACTACAACCGCTACGAGGAAGACGAGGAAGGCTACACGAACATAAATCTTCATTCACACACACCGGAGAAGAAGCAACCCTCCTTCCCCAGTAACGCTCGAAACGGATCAACATCCGTTGACATTGTGGAAAGTATTCGGCAGTACGACCTACCATACGATGGCGACTACAGCTATCAGCTTCCACCTCCACCATCGTTGAACGACATTACCGGTCACAGCCAACGATTCAGCAACCAAAGGGCCAACCATTCCTCCGAGGCGTACAAGTACAGTAGTAATGTCACGACCGAGGACGACTTCCGAAACAACTCGAATTTCAACAAGATATCTCCGGAGAAAATCGTCAGCCCTCCAACGTTGGTCGGAGCGGTTGGTGGTGGAGCGTACGGAGGTCCCAGTAGAAACTCCCGAGCGGCGGCCATCAACTTCAACGCATACGACGACGACGACATCGATGAAGCGCTGGCACAACCACTGCCATCCAATCATACTCCACAGCTAAATCAAATAGGACTGCCATCGTCGAGTCTGGATCTAGGAGTACCGTCCAGCTCGAAGTATCTGAGCAACGGAAGCCACTCGCATCAGCAGCAGCATCATAATCACCATCATCATCATCAGAACCCGCACCTGTACCAGAACCACCATCCGCACCATGCCCAAATTCAGCAACAACAACTACAACAACAGCAAGCACACCATAGCGGGGCGATATCTCCTTCGCATTCCAAAAGCGGAAGCTACGACAAAGCCGATCGAATACGGGCGCTGAAGGAAATCGGTCTGCCACCGGAGGAGATTCAGGAAATCGATCAGAGGCTAGAGCAGGAGTTGAAAGATGAGGTGAGTCACGGGGAGTGTTTTGATTATTCGGTGTTTTCAGTTATCAGTTATGATCAGTTTATTTATGATTTTTGATCTGAGCGGGTCCGTTTCTAGTGTCATGTGATGTTTTTCGAATACCATGACTAGAGGCAGACTCGTTTAGGTCCCGGATCGTTTTCTTCAGTTTGTGATTTTCGTTGTGTTGTGTTTATTAAGTTGATGATTTATTCATTCTTGATTCACGTATTATTTTCATGCAGTTTTCATGCAAAGGGACTGTGGTTGAAGAGGATAAAGCAATTTGCAGAAAGTATGGGCCTCTCTTAGGTCAGTCGGCAAATACGTAGCTGCAAATCAACGCTATACTGGAGGTGGTTGGGTTCAATTCCCAGTATGGCCTAGTTTCAGATAATGATTTTTTCCTGATTCCCTGGGGTAGGTTTGAGATTGTACGTGCCACACAACCATACTATTGCGAAAATTTAACTAGCATCGTAACATAAGGCTTGCTTCATTTAGAATTGGAACAAACTTTTGCTCATATTGAGACGCTCCTGGTGGACGGATTTGGAAATTCTTCGCCCACGTGTCGGGAATTTTGTCAGCTTCACGTATGTATTTTTGACATTCCGCAAATCGACTGTACTTTGTAAACAATCAACATGGAAGCCAAAAGAAGGGAAAAAATTGTGCACAGTTATTTGGAAAATCCATTGTGGTCTGCATCTAGGCTAGCTAAACAGCTGAAATTGCCCAGAAATACCGTATGGCGCGTTATCAAACGGTATAAGGAAACATTGACGACGATTCGGAAGCCTCAAGCCAATCGTCGGAGTGGAACTGTCGACCGGAAACTGCGTGGTAAGATTTTGAAGACGATTAAGAGGAATCCCAATCTGTCGGACCGTGATTTGGCCAGAAAATTCGGTGCTGCCCATAGTACCGTGAGGAGAACTCGACTCCGGGAAGGAATTAAGTCGTATCGAGCTAGCAAACAGCCAAATCGGACCATAAAACAGAATAGTGTGGCCAAAATCCGTGCTCGGAAGCTATATGACCAGGTGCTGACCAAATTCGACGGGTGTCTTCTGATGGACGATGAAACCTATGCCAAGGCTGACTTCGGGCAAATCCCAGGTCAAAAATTTCTTACATTCAAACGGGGCATGCCAATTTTGGTTCCATTTGCTTGAATAGTTCCCAAGTTATGCATACATTTGTGTTTCATTTGTATGATAGCCCCAAGCCTCCCACTTCAACAGAGGAAGGGGTCTTGAACTACCATAGAAACATTTCTTGCCTCCAAAAACCTCCACATTCCAAATTTGGTTCCATTTGCTTGATTAGTTCTCAAGTAATGCCGAAATATGTGTTTCAATTTTATGGAAGCCACTTCTCCTCCTTTCCAGAAGGCGAAGGAGTCTAAGAGTCCTTAGAAACATTTATCTTCTTCAGAATCCTCCTCATACCAAATTTGGTTCCAATTGCTTTATTAGTTCTCGAGTTATGCAGAAATTTGTGTTCCATTTGTTTGAGAGCCCCCCCCCCCCCTCCCCTTCTCATATGACGGAAGGGTCTCAAATCACCATAGAAACTTTTCTCTCCTTCAAAAACTTCCACATGCCAAATTTGGTTCCATTTCCCTGATTAGTTCTCGAGTTATGCTAGGATTTGCGTTTCACTTGAATGGGATCCCCTCCCCCTTTCAGAAAGGGGAGGACCTCCAAAATCAACATAGAACCATTTTTTGTCTTCAAAAACCACCACATACTAAATTTGGTTCCATTTGATTGATTAGTTCTGCAGAATAGTGTATTTCATTTGTATCGGAGCCCCCTCCCCCTTTAAGATGGAAAGGGGTCTCAAACCAACATAGAAACAAAATTTCGTTCCGTTTGCATGATTAATTCCCGAGTTATGCAGAATATTGTGTTTCATTTGTATGAGAGCTCCCCTATTTAGGACGAGTAGAGTTCTCAAGCTACCAAAGAAACCTTTCTTGCCTTCGAAAACTCACACATGCTAAATTTGGTTTCTTTTGCTCGATAAGTTTTCGAGTTATGTAGAAATTAGTGTTTCATTTGTATGGGAGCCCCCCTTCAGTGACGGGAGGGGTCTCAAACCATCATAAAAACCTTACTTGGCCCCAAAAATCCCTGCTTAAAAAATTTCACGCCGATCGGTTCAGTAGTTTTCGAGTCTATTAGGTTCAGACAGACAGACAGAAATCCATTTATTTTATATATATATATATATATATATATATATATATATATATATATATATATATGTATATATATATATATATATATATATATATATATATATATATATATATATAGATTAACAACTTCTTCCGCACAAAAGTCGTACAGACTGGTTAAGCAACGAATCCCAACTATCAAAGGACAAGATGAGTGTCCTGTGGGAATATCATATACATTGGACCTAGCTAGTGCACTTTGACAAAACCTTTGTGCGCAGACAGAAACACTGTATCAATAAATTGTCCGTACAGCACTCACTGAAATGTTGCATCGTTGAAAGAAAAATTAAAACTGAGTCCCTTTTGAAGTGTTTTTGTTTCATTCACTGTAAAAATGTATCCTTTTCTTCTCACAGTCATTCAAATTACCATACATACATTTTTATCAGATAAAACCATCATATACCTAAAAAAGTTACAAAAATTATGCTAAAAAAAATTCCGTACACTTACGTCCTTATTTCAAACAAGTCGAGTAAACAAATGTCAAATGGAAACAAATGGAAAATATCCACTAGAAATTCACTTAACTTTCATATAATTCAGAAGTGGAAAATGCTTTACAAAATCAAGTGAATCTTATGTGTCCAATAAAATGTATATGATTAGTCAAGTAGAATTTCCTTTTCTATGTGATAATCATGTAAAAGTCACTTCTTTTAGTATTGGATAATATCTACTTATGATTCCAGTGCTAAGTGCTAGCTAAGTGAAAGATTTTTTCAGTGTACATCAATCTGTCAGAAACAAAAGCATGCGTTGCATTACAGAGAAGAATTTACCGCTGTTCACAACAGCAGACAAGGTAAAATTTACATGTTTTAGTATTTTTCTCAGAAATTTGAGTATTCCAGCGTCAATTTTCAGGAAAATTGCCGCTTCTCACCGTAAAATTCTGATAGAAGTTCGAAAACTTATTATCGCCTGAAGAATAATGGTAAAAGCTTATCCGAAATTGCAGGCATAGATCATCGGTTCAGTATGTGCTTCAGAACTACACTACCAAAATCCGTTACTGTCCCTGAGACCGACATGCAAGCGTCCTTTAGCGCATAAGAATGTTGACAGAGTGGAAATATCCAGAACACATCTTTGTCGAATTGCGTATGTTTGAGTTTCAGAGACATAATTTACACGAATCTTACGTTCCCGACTACATTCCCGAATTAACGTCGGCTATTTAAAATGGATTAGGTCCGTAAAATCATACTTCGGTACCATAGAACACACTCAGAACGACTTCGGAGGAAGCCAAAGTTGACAACTCGTCACGATCGCATATATTTGCGGGAAATCAAACAAAATCCTAGGTTGAGTGCTTCAAAACTTGCTGACAGTCTGTCGAAGTACGCCAATATCAAAGTTAACCCCCAAACAGTACGGAATGTACTGTTGTAGATTGGGATTGCTCGATGTCTTCCGTTTCTTTCCGTTTCTGACAAGTGAGCAGACTCGGATGCTGCTAGGTTGCTAGATAGGTTCCACTCGTCGAGTAAGATGTTGAATGGCAGACATCGCTTAATCTGTACAGTTTCCTGTTGTCCACCTAGATGTTGTACATCAGTGTGAAGATCCTCTCTACTACTGTTCGAGGAAAGCACGACCATTTGTTGTTGGCATAAACTTTTGCGTGCACGGAATCCTTCGGATTGAAAGACCGTGCGTTGGAAGTACACTGGTGGTTTGAAGATGGCTCTGACTTTGTCGGTGGTCGTAGAAGGTGTAACGAAGTTCTTAGTGATCGGTTATGCATGGTCTCTGCCAATGACTTCCCACCTGGGACATTTAGGTTTGGTGTGGAGCGATAGGTGAGCAGGAAAACGTCAAATGCTAACTTGATGGATTCTTCTCCATCCTGAATTTTTAAAATTGCTTGAATCGCTTGAATGTGTTCACAAATCGTTCGACTTGGCCGTTCGATTGCGGATGGCATGGAGCTGTTGTCATATGGCTAATGCCGTTCTCACAGCAGAACTTGCTGAACTCCGCACTCTTGAATTGTGCATGAGTTTGATGGTAGCCTTCGATGTAATCTGACGTGTCGGAAAGATCTCAGGCCACTTGGTGTGCGCACCGATTACGAAGAGTACTCTCCATCCAGAGGGCCGGATAATCGGTGTGAACTCGCTGCCAAGGAGCCGTTGTGGGATGCCACGACTCCGGTTCTGCTCTCGGCGGCGACCGCGCTACGGATAGGTAATGACGACAGCCCTTGACAAAACTGACGATCTCATTGTCCAGTTTCTGCCAGTACATGAAGCTACGTGCAATGGCCTTTATCCGCTGTTGGCCTGGGTGGCCTTTGTGTAGTTGGTTGAGACACCGTTTCCGGAAAGCATTCGGAATCACCAATCTGTCACCACACATGATGCTGCTTTGAGTAACCGACAGAGCTTCCTGGCGATCGAAGAAACGTAACATCTCCCAGTCCTTCACTTCTGAGCTTGATTGGGTCCAGCCATCACAGATGAAACGGTGGTACTACGTCTCGGTGGTACTACGTCTCGGTAGCCTGCGGTACATGGATGACATCGTGTCCATCAATTGCTGGGGCAACCTGTTATATTGGTATAGGCCGAGGTGGGTGTTGATGGTGAGTAGATGACGGCAGCTTTCGTCCACTTCCATTTGAAGGAAGGCGTCAGATAAGTTAATCTGACTGAACACAGGATTGGATAGCTTGGAGATTATGTCTTGCGGCAGCGGAAGAGGATACTGGTGTGACTAAAGGTAATCGTTTAATCCAGTCGAATAATCTTCACATATACGGATACTTCCGCTGGCCATCCGCACAACGACTATTGGAGTAGACCACTCTGAATAGCCCACTGGTCTGGAAACAGAAAATGATCTGTAAACGTTCTAGTCAGTCGTGCTCTTCATCCACTGCCGACTACATGGCATACGATACCGGTCTCCTTGGATAACTGGTGCACATGCTTCTTTCAGCGAAAGTTGAACTTTTGTTTTGGAGCAAAGGCCCAGTGTGTTGCTGAAATGCTTCGGGTATGCCTTCTGCAGTGCAGTGATATCTCCACCACCGACAAAGTTACAAAATTTGTCCATTGGCAATGACCAAAGCTCGAATTTGTCGATGAAATTAATTCCAAGCAGATTCAATTGGTGCTTTGAAACGTAGATTGTCCCGCTGTACATCGTGCCATTGGTTTCGACGTCACTGACAAGCTCACATAATAGTAATATCCGGATCCGGATTCGGATATTAATATTGTGTCCGAGCAAATTTGGAAACGGATCGGTCAACCAGCAGGTGTGCCAGCGAGTCAGACCGTACAGTTAGCATTGGAAGCGCAGTTGGTACTGTGTTAAGCTGCAATCGAAGTGGGGTACCGTTGAGCTTTACCCACACATAACGAAACTTGTCCTCGATGCTACCGGATGCTTCCGATGATGTACGTTCCCCTTGATGGCTTTTAACTGACCGGCGAGACCGTCTATCATCGCCGTGTAACTTTTTAAGTTGATTATTCGCTGACATTCTGACTGAATGTGAAGTCCTTCGGAGCACTGGGTAAAATGTAGCTGACATACCTGTAATGCTCGTTTGTTCCTAGCCGTCGAAGAAGTAACCTCACTTTTGCTTCATCGTCGAGCCTTTCTGCGTCCTTCACGAAAAGGTTCTCGTCCCTGGCGAACTACTCGGCGAATGTGATGTGGTTTTCAAATCCAGGATAACTTCCGGATTGGGAGGAACGGTTACCTGGATTGCCGACATGGCATTTCGGAACAGTGTTTCTTGCTGTTGCATGAACCCTTGCTGCTATTGCGCTGAGTCACGCTACTCCTGGAGGAGCTGATTGTAACTGCCTGTTGCTGTTGGAGCTGCTGCACTTCAGGGTGAATCTGCTGCTGCTTCGATGGGGGAAGCTGCTGTTGTTGCCTCCGGGACTGTCCTTGGCCTGATTCCTTAGCCCTGTTCCTTGCTCTGCCATTGTACGAGTGCTTCCGCCTTTTTCTAGGCGGCGGCATTGTAATTGTTGTGATCGCGTTTATTCCGCGAAAACAAATTGAACTCTCGCAAATTTAACGAGATCACTCGCAAAACCGTTGCTACTTTTAAATCCGCGTAGACGAGATGATAATGACCGCATTAAACATGAAAATCTACGATACAAACTAATAATCTTTAATGATTCAATTATTAAAAACGTGTCCTCAATTATAATACAATGGATGAATTACAACTCATGAACTACGCTCAGGGATGCCAGATATTTTTTTCAAATATCTGTGATAAAAATTTGAAATGTCTGGGAATGTCTACGAAAGTCTGTAATTTTTTTTTTTAAATTAGACTTCTTTCCACAAAAAGACCTAATAAGAGAGCGAGTGATGTCATTTACGCTATATGTGTGATTTTGTTAACGCTTTTGGTTCTTTTTCTTGGATTGTGTGGACTAGGATTGTTTGTTTCCTCCTGAACTTCTTGGCAGTCACTTCTTACTTTCTTCGAAATTCACATTTAAGACCCCACCTTACCCTCCAGAAACTTTTGTTAATTTTTTTCCTGAACATGATTGCATTTTAAACTACTGATAAGTCCCATCCTGAACTGCAACGAAAATTTCCGCAAAAATTTGGAAAGGTACTCACCAGAATTTCTTGGAAAATCTTCATAAAGTTGTTGCCCGAGATGTTCTCTTCTGAACTTCAGGGGAGTACTCTCCTGAACTTCGGGGAAGTTTGTTCCTGAATTTATGAGAAGTTCCTACTTGAACTACTAGAAATCTGCTCCTATACTTCTGGAGAGGTTCTTCCTGATTTTATAAAAAGTATATACCTGAACTTCGAGAAGTTCTCATTCTGAAATGCTGGAATTTTCGATTCGAAACTTTAGAGAAGCTTTCTAGCACTTCTGGGTAGTTCAAACTAAACTTGTGGTCTCTTCGGAACTTTTGAGGAGTTCTTCACTGATTTTTTGGAAAAATTACTTCTTGATCGTACAGGTAGGTCTCTGGTAAGTTTCTTTCTGAAATTCGGGGAAGTTTTTTCTTGAGCTTATTCTTTCCAAACTTATGATTGGTCCCATCCAATAAAATTTTGGGAAAGCCGTCTCCAACATTTCTTTGAAAATTCCCTTAAATTTAAACTTGAAGTTTCTTCCTGGACTTCTGAACTTTTGGGAAGTTTTCTCCAGAACTTTAAGGAAGTTTGTTCAGGAACTATTGGGAAATTTGTGCTCAAATTAGAAACAAGTACCCACAATGCTCCTGGAAAGGCTTATTCTGTTCTCTCTCTTTTTCTGAAATTTTGAAATGTTGTCCTCTGAGCTTTGCCAAATCAGCCTAGCACTTCTTGATGATTTTTTTTCCTGATATTTTGAGGAATTCTAGGTAGTTCCCTTCCTGGTTAGCTCCCGTCTTAGATTGTTTTTTTCTGAATCAATCTGGAATTTCTGGCAAGAACTCCAAAACCTCTGAAGAGTTCCTAACTTCAAAGAAAAAATTCCCTCCACTTCGTCCAGAAATTTTGATAAGTCCTCTTCTGATTCTTGGGGAAGTTCTCCTGAAATTCTGGTAAGTATGATCTTGAACTTCGGTAATATTCGGTCCTGAATTTTTGAAGGTTCTTCTTGCTTGAACTGTTTGCTCCCAATACTTCTGAGAAGTTTCTGCCTGACCTTTGGAGAAGTTTTTTTTTTTTGAGGAAGTCTCTTTCTCGGAAATTATCTTTCCGAAGCTCTGGGAAGTCGTTTTTTAAACTTTCTAGGATGTTCCCCTTAATTGTGGGTCTTTTTTATACTTCTAGGAATCTAGGACTAATTCAGGGATATATTTCTAAATCCCTAGTACCAATGTACTGAAACGATGCATTTAGTAGTACTTTGGAAAATTCAGAGTTTTAAGATTTATTTCAATAGCTCAGAACTTTTACTGCTGTTCTGTCTCCCGAGTGGCAACCGACTGGGCTATAGAGCAAATACTTAGCAACCCCTTTTTACGGTGAGTTTCTCAAATATGATTTGTATTATTGTGAACCTTGACTTTCGTTGTGACTTAATGGCAAAGAACCAATATTACCAAGGCTTTGACAATAATTTTAAATAAACGACCTGTAAATAAATGCAGCCAAACGGACTGTCTACTTTTGATTTTCTTTAAAGGAGCAAGTATTGTGATCAAGTAGTGTTTTGACAAAAGCCAATTATGAACAAATAAGGGATTTTCTACTTCCATATTCAGCATATTTAAGTGTTTTCTGTGTATTGCTTATTGCCATTTCGATTACTAAAAATGAACACAAATCTTTTTCTACACAGTGCCGAGCATAGGACCACCATTTCAACGTGTATTTCACAGCACTATCAAAAATCGTTTTTACAAATGATACATCAAGTCCTGAAATTGTAGAACAAACCATTTTAACTGTTGTTGAGGCTATGGCTACATTATTTGAGGTTATTACGAGTACCAGAAAATGGTCAGCGGAAAAACTTGAAGTTTATACCGGAGAACCTTAGCATCGGATGATAGTTGAACACAATCTACGATTGAACTGCATCAGGACCCGACTTACAAATGCGATGTGTTCTAGCCATAGCGCATGAAAAATTCGATAAAAACTATTGAAGAACATCAATCAAACAAAATAATTAATAATGGAGAAAACAAAATATAGCATTTTATAATTACACTGCACAGCCTATGGCTTCCTAGAATCTGAAAATCTTGCACTATGCTTTTTAAAGAATAATATCTTCAAACGGATTCAAAAGAAACTACCAACATCGAAACCGAATCTTTTTTTTTAGCGTATTGCGCTGTTCACTTCAAGTTTGTACAAATACAAGTGGTGCCAGATCAATTGCTCAAATTTATGACATTTTTCAGGGTTGGCAGATTGTATGATTTTGCCTTGTCCGGTCTATATACAGTATCTATAATCTACAATTCTGTTCAGATCCTTGTAAGTTTTAAATCCGAGCTCTCTGTAGCCTCTGAATACCTTTATTTGAAATTTAAAAAAATATTTCATAAGTCTGTAAAAGTCTGCAACATAAATAAAATGTCTGCTAAATGTCTGCAGCGTTAGAAAAGTCTGCAACAAAAATTAAAAGTCTGCAAATTTACAGACATGTCTGTGAACATGTCATCCCAGACTACGCTCCACTCAAGGACGTCACCCGGGTGACAGGCGAAGCTGCCAACAGAGAGCCCTAGTGGTGAATCCTCTTTAGGGTTGCCAGTTGTCCTCAACAGGGTTAGAGTTAGAAAAAGGGTAAGGAAGGCAATTTGTTTCGGAAGAAAGGGTTAAAGATTGGGAAATAAGGAAACAGCTTAGGAAGTTATCGAGCGAACAAAATATGAGAGGTGACATCGGATGGAATAACCTGAACAAAGTGAAAAATACATTCAGTCTTGTGATGGACCATGTTTCCTAAAATTCCAAGAAACTTCATAGCAAATAAACCGTAGTTTTGTGAGGCAACAAGATGGACTTTTCAATTCTACCCATACTAATCAGATCTCCTTTTTATAAGATCCTCCCTTTAAATGTATCCACTTCGTGAAGCTCTATCTATTAAAATCGACAAAAATCTAGAACTGCTGAAAAGTGTTTTTTTTAAGCACCAATCTTCCGATGTGCAGGTAAATATTGTCGGCAACCCCTTTTTGAAACGGCTATCCTTCCATTTGACCTGCGTTAGAAAAATATATGGTGTATTCTAGGCAACGATGACAGCAACTCACTATTTGAAATTTAATTAAATTAAGCTAAATAACCATGTTATCACATGACTATAAAGGGCGAACACGAAATTATTGCGACACCGAAAATGTCATGCCAATTTTCTTATAATGTTTAGAATCAAACCAAAATTTTAGGGTAGTTTTATACATATATTTACTTCAAAAAACAAAAGAAAAGTTAATCGATGGAGGCTTGAGTGTAAAATTGAACGCATTTTCGCTTGATGCCCTCCATCAAAGTCTTTACAGTGTCATCCGGTACCAGTTTCTCAGGGTTTTTTTTTCCATTTTCTTAACATGTCCTTCTCGTCTTTGACTGTCTTCTTGCTTTTCCGAAGTTCCCGCTTCATCATTGCCCAGTACTACTTCACCGGGCGCAGCTCCGGACAGTTTGGCGGATTCATGTCCTTTGGAACAAAATGGACAGAATTGGCCTCATTCCACTCCAGGACACTTTTAGAATAGTGGCATGATGCCAAATCTGGCCAAAATAGCGGAGCTTCGTCGTGCTGCTGCAAGAACGGCAAAAAGCGCTTCTCGAGGCACTCAGATTTGTTGATCTCGCCATTTACTGTGCCCTTTGTCACGAAAGGCTCACTCCTCAGTCCGCAAGAGCAGATGGCCTGCCAAATGATATATTTATAGGCGAACTTCGACATTTTCTTCTTCTTAAATTTGTCGTCCACATAGAACTTGCTCTTACCGGTGAAAAACTCCAACCCCGGAATTTGCTTAAAATCGGATTTTATATACGTTTCGTCGTCCATCACACAGCAGCCATATTTTGTCAGCATCTTCTCGTAGAGCTTCCGTGCCCGAGTTTTAGCCGTCGATTGTTGCCGCTCATTGCGGTTTGGGAAGTTCTGTACCTTGTATGTATGTAGTCCAGCTCTTCTTCTTGCATTCTGGACGTAGCTCTGCGACATGCCGATCTTTTAGCCAAATCACGGCTTGAGACGTTGGATTGGCTTTAATCATCCGCTTCACCTTTCCCTCCGTCTTTTTGTTCTCCGTACCTGGTTTTCGTCCAGCTCCTTTGCCGTGATCCAACGTCAACCGCTCCTGGAACCACTTCAACACTCTGGAGACGGTTGAATGGTGAATGTTCAACATTTTTCCCAACTGCCGGTGCGACAGGTCAGTAAATTCCAGGTGTTTGGAAAGAATTTGTTCTCTCGACTCGCGTTGGTTCACCTACATTTTCGTTGAATCGAAAAACACGACTTCGAGTTTGACAGCATGTAAACGATACACATCAATGAGAAAGTGCGCAAAATTTGGTTGATTTTTACCCAATGGTAAAAAAGTTATGCCCTGTTGAATGTGTCGCAATAATTTCGTGTTCGCCCTTTATTCAGTGAAGTGCTACGATGGAAGAATATATATAATGAGAGGTTTGAAAATCGGTTGCGAGAATACTTAACATTGCCAAAGCCAACATTTCCCTATAATGAAAAAATATTGTTCATTCTTTTTTTTTACATCCTACAGGAACTCGCCCGCAAGCTCCAGGAACAGGAAGCGGATGGTCTGGATCAAGAGGTCATCGATCGCCGAGTAGCCATGGAAGCTCAGGACAAGGAACTGGCCAAGATGCTTCAAGAACGCGAACGGGCCAAGGCAAAGCGAGCACGGGAGAAGGCTCGTCTCAAGAAGGAAATGCAACGGCAGCAACAACAACTCCAAGATCCTCTCTCGGGTGACGGAGACGAAGCCATTGGTGAGGGAAGTTCACCATCGCACGATCAACAGCCGGCTTCGCTGGAGGCAGATGTCGGCGATCCGGACGACGGTGATTCATATTCAAATCCCATCGATATGCTACAGCAGTCACAGGCAACCGGTGCTGTTGGTGGTTCCGGAAGTACTGGAAGCACCAAACGGTACTACGGAGCACCGGCTCACTCACCCGAACATGGTGGTGCTATCCATAAAACACAAGGAAGCATTTCGTCGCATGGATCTGGCTCGGGAAGTCATTACGTGAATTCTCAAGTGTCACCGAATGATGACAGCTACTCGAATCCCATCGATATGATTCGACAACAAAAGTCCACCCCAAACCTGAAGCTCTCTGCCAACGTCCAGCGGTTAGTGGAAAACGGTCGGAAAGACGATGATATTTACGTCCTCCCGGTTTCCGATGTTGGCGAGAGTCGCAGTCCTCAACGACCGAACCATTTGGATGTAAGGGGAATCGTCAATCGACCTTCACCCAGTTCCAGGTAAATATCGTTTTCAAAAAAAAATTAAGTACACAACATTACTCACTGCGCTTTCTTTTACTAGAAGTCAATACAACGACGACAATATCGCTGCCAAAATCGATCCCACATACAACACATCCGGATGCAGTCCGATGAACACCAATTCGATGACTGCTTCAACGCTCTCCTCGCCTCCAGGTGACTAATCTTCACATCATCACTCCGAATTATCCACCTAATTTGTCATATCTTCCTTCAATTTTCACAGATATCCTAGAGTTCTCCGATCCCGGCTCATCTAGTCCAGTACCACCGTACATGCCGATACAGGGAACCAGACGGAACACCTCGGGGGACAATAAGAAACGGAAATCAAAAGAACGTTGTGCTCAACAGTAGAACTCAATACCCATAACTGTAGAATGTAGCAATCGAGAAGGATAAGCAATGGTTTTTTTTTCTTTCTATTCGAACTGTTTATTGTTACTTACACTTACGCGGCTATGCACGTAAGCATAAATCTCACACGCAACAACAAAAAAACGCCGTATGCTTGTTAAACTCGAAATTTATATAATGCTATTATACATACTTAGAAGATTGTTATAAGTGTCTAGGGGACAATAACCCACTAAATTGTGAAAAAGCAAGCCTCTGAAGAAAAAAGCTGCTGCCCATCGTCGATATTTATTATGTTATTTGAATGTTGCAGAAAGGAAAATATGGATATTCCGCGTTTATTGTGAAGCCAACTTGAGTGAGAGAATTGATTTTCAATTAAAGAAATTGCACGCAAAAGTGTTGAAAAAAACCAACAATTACGGCACGGAAACCTGCTATTTATGGTCCGTTCTGATTTTTGTACATTTATTTACGTATCTTTGTGAAATAAAAGTAAATTTTATTTATTTTAATATAGGATGGCTGATAATGATGACAACGTACCCGTGATAACTTGATTTGATTGTGTTTTTGAAGGAGATGTTTGTTGCGAGATAACCCAGCAAACACAGGATCGTTTATGATAGAGGATAAGAGTGCAAAGTGGAGGCGATATACGTACATTTTACATGAAGCCAAATGGATGCATGTACGTATATCGCCTCCACTTTGTACTTATATCCGCTATCATATACGATTTTGTGTTTGCTGGGAAGTAACTTAACAACTGTTGTCATAAGGAGCAATTTCTAAGGTTCTCACAAATAGTATACCAAGTACAGGTGAACATGACTAACTGATACCTCTCCTTACCTTACCTCCATCTAGATTTCAGATAATCGAAAACTCTCGCGCTAGTAAATCAATCTTTAAACAATTGTTTTAAATCTTTTGAATCTGAATTCATCCACTTGGATCTCGCTCAATTTTTTTGTAGTAAACTTTTAAGCTTTTCATCAATCCTCTATAAAGGGTAGGGAACGGCTTGATCAGGGGTAACTGTTTTAATCAGTTGGTAGGAAAAAGGTTTAAAACTACTACACTTTTCAAATTATATCACTTTCAATGATACGAACACAAGCTCTATCTATCGGGCTAGTGATTCGATGTATTATTCATGATTGATTACCAATTTGCTACTGTCAATTTTAAGATTTAAAATACATCATCTAGAAAACCGTCAGTTTCGTACCTGCTGAAGAAGATCGCTCAAAGCTTGCCTTTGTGTATTTTACATGTGTTCGCGTGTACCGAAGGGAATTGTCTTCATCAGCTCCTTCTCACAACTAGGCTTGTTGCCAGAATGTGATGGTAAACATTGAGTTAAATTTATTTCATCTTTAGATGATCTGAAATCACTATTTGTTTCATGTTTTTTAAGTCATTCGAGGTTGAACTATGCTTATGTTTATATTGTCCATCATCTGGCACTAGGAATACTTTACACGGGCACGGAGCTGTTCAATAGTACTCAACGATAAATAATGATTTACTGTTGAGCGGCAGCTATGGCATCACTGTTGCTTTTGAGAGCCTACACAGAAAAAAAAACTTGTAGTAAAAACTACCATTTTACCCGACTAAGCATGTTGTTGAAATTACCATGAAAATTCAGTCAAACGTTTATAGTACAACCTTCAACGTTTGTGGTATATTTGACAGACCTCATATTGATATCAACCGCACCATGGTTGATGTTATCGGAAACGGTCGTCAACAATGAGGGAAATGGTCCAGGAATGGTTTGTGATTATGCGGGAACTACTCAGTCTAGCCAGTGTTTAATGCCTTGTTCAGACTGCAGAGTTATAACATGTTCTAAACCTTTCTTGATGACGAATTTCTTGTTGAAATTATTTAACAACCGTTATAACATGTTTGAACTCTGTAGTCTGAACAAGGCATAATGCTCGTTTCTGAAGGTACAGACAGAGTTTTTATTACCGAAGTCGGTAAAATTTTACTGAGTTTTCTAACAGCAGAGTTTTCAGTAATGAACTCAGCACTTTTTTCCGTTACTGAAAACTCGGTAAATAACAAAACTCAAAAAGTACTGGCTTAGTCAGTAAAAGAAAGTACTGACCTTCTCTGTAACCGAGTTGTTTACATTTATTTTTACTGAGATTTTCAGTTTTGCGCTTTTTGCTTTTATAGCGAAAACTCCGAAATGGAATTAAAACAGTATTATATTCAAGTTGTGTAAAAAGTGTTTAATTTTTTTTAGCAGCGCACAAGAATTTAGAGGAACTGACACAAGTCTTATCCAAGCAAAAGAGCTTAACATAGTTGGCGCAAGCGTCCTTCAAGCCAGCAAAATTTACTGCTGCAGCTTGGCATCAAGAAATTGCGTGAAGGAAATGATATTTCAAGCAGGTTAAGTAGTTTACTTACTGTTTAGTACAACATAAAATGTGCACATTATTCGGTAATTCTCTTTACTGAAATATCATCACGTACCGTAAAATTTTTATTTTATGGTAAATTCGGTACTGGTTCCGTAGTCAGTTGTTTGAAACAAAAGTTCCTGAACAACGGTTGTTTTTCATTTAATACTGGCTGGCCGGTAATTTTGGCGTTTTACGGTTCAAAAACACAGGACTGAAACGGCTGTCATTCAAGAAAAACAATTTTAAGCCGAAAACTTGATGCTGCATGTGGTGCTGATTTGACAGCTCGGTTTTATTGAAGAATATATGCAGCAAATACAATATTCGCGGCGGAATTTGTCGTATTTTGTCGTTAATTTAATTCGAGAGAAAATTCTTCCATGTTGTACTTAGTGCAGTGGTTATCACAACGATAGTAGTTTCATTGTTTATCAGCCAGGCATTATAATGTATTATCTAAATTGTTGATACTTGTAGTTCGGTAGAAGAAATATTGTAGAAAAATATAATCCATTCTGAATCGAGCTTAAAATGTTAAAATCATCACTACCGCCTCACCAAAAGTGGCAGGCTTCAAGAGCTAACGCTTTCTTCAGTCCTCTGTTCAAAATTCTGCACAAAAAATTACCGAACAGAGAAGCTGTGATTAAGTGTGTATATTCCGATTGATCAGAATAAAAGTTCAACGAAAATGTTCCTTCATCACAACCCTCGAACTTACCTTACACTCCCGTTTCGTTTTACTCAATTTGTGATTGTATACTATCTCTTGTTCTCTCACAAAATTGTTACCAAATTTTCGTTAAAACTGGATCTACTCATAAAAACGAAAATTAGGTATGATTTCCGTAAGAGAGAAAGAGATTAATGAGAGAAAGAGTAAAATGAAACGGAAGTAAAGCTGGACATTAAAAATTTGAGTAGAATTCGGCCACCGTGCATCGCAGAAAGTTGTATTGAATATTGCATTCAATATTGGTAGCAATGTTGGATATCACATAGTCAAGGAATAAATTTTTGTCACATGTACGGTAAATCCAGCTCGAAATTGATCATATCATCACGTAGCAATCGAGCAGTTTCAAATGACGTCTTCTACCACACGAACTTGGATGCATTGGGAAATTATTCAAAACAAACAAGTTTTTCTAGAATCTCGAAACAAAAGCTCCAAATGCTCTTATCAATACTTAGTTAGAATAAGCTCACGTTGAGTAGTTCACTTTCTCCTAATCCAAATGTTTGATGATATAAATAATTAATAGGATGAAATTCGAACAACGTTTACTACCAGTCAAATTTTAAAATAAACCAGTAAAAGAAGTTTTTCATCACATTCTATAGGGTCTATAGGGAAGAAATATAAAAAAAAATATGGATCATTATTGTACTAGAGAACCGGCTTCTAGTACTGTCAATATGCCGTGTACACACTTATGGCTGGCCCACAATTGATACGTTGCGGATGCGTTTGCGTGAATTTGACAGTTTTCCCATAGGTTTTATGTCAAATTTACGTCAACGCATCCGCAACGTCTCAATTTTGGGTGAACCTATAGATTTTTTTTACAGCATACTTTTATTTTTGACCGAATATGAAACACCTGAACATTTGGTAATCGATTCGGTAGTTTTAAGTTTTACAATACCTTCAGCGAATTTAACTTCGCCGCTGAGCTGTCAAAATTTACCGAAATGTTTTGTAATTTTTACTGAACGGTTGGTAACGCGAGATGTCATATTTTTAACCGAAAATTATGTTAAAAATAAGCCGTTGCTCAGTAAAGATTACAGATTCGTTGGAAACCGGGGTTTTATTGATTTTCTTTCATGGTTTTCACATTAAGAATAATTTATGAGTTGAGTAAATAGGTTATTTGCATTAGTTTCCTGTTCATTGGTGTTTATTAAGGTCATTTATGTGTGTGTTAATAAGCAAAATAGGATAACCAGCAAACTAAAACTTGGTTACACTCAGCGAAATAAACTTTCGATATTCATAAGATTGCATTATGATTATTTGCTATAAGATTTCAGTATGAATTTCATAAATGTATCTTATGAAATATAATGATGTTGAAAAAATAAAAATATGGAGCAACCTAGATTCGAACCTTGAACGTTGGGGTTATGGGTCCAGTGACTTGCCCACCAGTGTATTTAAACACTTGTAATCAGGAAAGCGTAAAGGCGTAGAAGAATAACGTCGTGTGAAACAAAATCTATTCATGAGTCAGCCTTATGAAATTCCAAAGCATCGTTCATAAGATGAACCTTATGAAATTCTTAAGATTATTTGGCTGAGTGTACCCTTTTGATTTTAATGGAAGAGTCATGGTATCCGGTAAGAATTTTGTCCTGAAGCATCCCGAAGTGTTCACTAAAATAAACATTATTTTGAAAAATGAGTATGAACTCCATGCTTATCTATAATGCAAATGAATCAACACACACTTTTTCAACGATTTGTAAAATATGCAACTAGCGATTTGAAATTGGATCACTGTTGTAGAACCCCTTGGTCCGAAGCACACCTTGATGTACATATTTGCGCCTTTGTTCTGATTTGCTGTGTTATTTTGACAGAATATTTGAGAGTGTGTTCATGTGAGTTCATTCTTGGGGGCGCATTATTGAGCTTGGGACCGATGTGCTAGTACTGACTGAGCCAAGAAAAAAATCGTATTTGTATGGGACCTACTGGTCTTATAGTTAGTCTATGATAATACTCTGCTACAATCGGATGATCCTTGGGATAGGCCAACAAATTCCCTGCCTGTCGAATATGGCTACGGTCCGGAAAAGTTGCTGTCTTTTCCTCCAGTTTGGGCTCTAACTTTTGGCTGCACCGTGAAACTCAACATAGCTGGCCAACATTCAACTTTAAAATGGCAGGAAAAGGCCGCGTTTGACAGCAACGAATACATTTACAATCTGTTTGATTGTGTTTTTTACAGTTTATTTTGCAAAACAATATATTTACAGTACATTCGTAATTATTTTTACATAGTTGCGTGTGGAACTGAATCAATATACAGTTTCGATCGGTATTTTTTTTACAGTTTTCGGTAGTTTTATGTAAATTACAGAAATTCAGTAATTTTGATGGCTGAAATTTTGAAAAATGTTACATTTTACAAAATTTTTGGTGGAATTTCTGTTTTACAGACCGAAGTAAGCAAAAAAGGTCTTAGCCGGGCATCACCAAGATAAAAATTTAGATCTCTCTGGGTCTTAACAATTTAATGTATGTCTGGAGCGTAAAAAGTTACAAACAATACCATCCAAGTTTCCTAGTGAATCAGTTGAACAGTGAAGTATGCTGGGTTTATAAGTAAGGAGTGTATCGAATATAAGCTATCCACATACATTTGCGTTGTACGCATGTATTTGTGATGGTTTTTTATGCTCTGAACACTGCATGCTGTGCGTTTGACTGTCAGCTTTCTTTTGTTTACTTGTTTGTGCGGTTCAACTTCTGCGTTTTCAAAATGTCGCGTATTGAAAAGGAAGTGAAAATTAAGGTTCTGGGCACATGGCTAAGTGAGAAGGGTATTACTATACGAAAATTGGCGAAGCGGTTTGGAATTCATCATGCGAGTGTTAACAAGAGTGAACAGTAATGTTTGATAGAATGAAAAATATGGAATCGCGCCCCTGTAAGGTAGCATGCTGAAATCTTATCCTACCACGGAAAATTGAAGTTTTGTTTATACGGTATATGGTTTTAGATGATCCATGGAATTCCCAGGTATTATATAGTGGTTTTAAAATATGTTATTTTTTACTTCGTGGCAATGATAATGCAAGTCCGTCTACCATTGCAGTAGCGTCTACAATTTTCAGCTTCGCATTCGTCGAAAGTTTTAGCCCACCTAACCGACGTTATGTATTTGAGAAGATGTACTGATTTGTTACATTTTTTTTAGAAAGAATCATGCGACAAATTCTACTGAAAAAAATTCCCTTCTTCCAAAAAAAAATTTACAATTCAAACACTTAAATTGTATAAAATCCTTCATTTTCTATTGCACAAATATAAGGAATTATTTATGGCCCCAGAAGGAAACAGGAGTTGTCGGAAAGCTCAAATTCCCTTATTTCTTTTCTCTATCTGGTTTTTTTTTGTGGATTTATTTAAGTTTCCATTTTTGGCTATAATTTCGGCTTATTAAGTGCTTAAATATCCTTTGCTATTCTACTAGGCTGCCCGGTCACTTTGGAAATTATTGCCATTTCAGAGTTTCAATTATCTAACATCGCAGAAGATGCAAATAGCTGTGTTTTTTTGGTGTTTTTTTTTCGTATCTCATTGCAACATCGTATTATTATTAACATATCATCAGTGTATATTATTATATTCATAGTAAAATTATTTATTAAAAAATGAATAATAATAATTAATTTTCATTTGCTTCAAGGTTACAAGGAACTTGATTGCAGATAGTGCAGATATTTTATTGCTTGTATCTTTGGGTGTTTATCTAATAATTTAGATCATTGGATATTATTAAAATTAATAAATGCTCTTCAATTCTGCTGATTATGTATGTGTATATGTATATATTTCATGACAAGCTACATTTTTGTTTGTTTTGTCTTGCGCTCTTTACTCTGTGAGCTGATATCTCACTGTTATAAGTTTTTCTGTGCGGTTTGTAAGTAGCTTTACACAGCTCTAAGCTGCTGTTCAACAGTTTTACATTAAGAGATAATGAGCTCTGAGTGGCTGTTCGATGCTCTGGGTAAGCTCTACATAGCTCTAAATTGATGTTTGTGACTGATCATGAGTGGATTCGTACAGCTCTGGGTAGCTGTGGTGGTAGTGGTACCTTGGACTTGTGTTTACAAGAGACTCCGAGTCTCAGGAAACTACAAAAAAAAAACAAAAAAACAGAAGTTTACACTGTGAGCTGACTCACTGTTTAAGATTCCCTGTTAAAGTGTGTAATTAACTTTAACCAGCTCTGTGTTGCTGTTCAACAATTTTAAATTACGAGATCAAGAGCTCTGAGTGGCTTGTGCAGCTCTGAGTGGCTGTTCGATAGTAATATCAAACAGTGTCTACAGAGACTCTGAGTGATCTTAGGAGGCAAAAAACACTTGACTCCGTGGACTGATAACTCACACTGTCACTGTTTTTTTTTGTTTTATGTTTTATTTAATTGTAATATGACCTTCACATTCCAGAGTTACATTCATCTGCCAGTGATTGAGCTGTAAAGATGCACGAAGCTGCATATTATTATCACATGCCTTCTATTACTATTTTAATTATTTTGTTTTTAACCATATAAAAATTAAACGATGACGAAACCCAACTATGACATATTTTAATAAAATGTTCTAGTATATTTCATTGCTCTATTACGTACTATATTGTGCTAACATTTTCAGTGAGAGTGACGCGCCCTTCCTAACAGGTGAACGTTCCGTCATCCAATTTAACGGATTTCGGTAAAAATTTAACATTTTTCCGGTAATTTTTTAACAAATAACTGTAAAATTTCACCAAAATCGTAAATCGGATTACCGAACGTTCACGCTTACACCGTGTCCAACATATTCTCATGCAAAATAAAACTCTATTTATTTCAAATCGATGATCCAGATTTTATTCATAACTTTACTCAGGGTTGCGGCTTATCATTTTTGACTCAGGCATATTCATTTGCCAATATCTCCTTTCAGAGGGTCGATTTGATAATATGATGTATGATGAACTTGTAGTGCATGAGTAGACCTACAACTTTGTCTAACAGTACATTGCTCTAACTCCTATATCTTCGACATGAGAGCGTATATTCACAGTGATCTTCACGATGATCCTCGCGTGATCTTCACCGCGAATATCATCGCGAAGATCACTGCGCATATACGCTCTTATTCCTCAGATATAAGAGATAGAGCTATGTATTGTTAGATCAAGTTGTAGGTCTACTCAAGCACCATAAGTTCATCATACATTATATTTTGAAATTGAGCTTCTGAGAAGAGCTATCGGCAAAAATCAAAAATGATAAGCCGCAACCTTGACTTTACTCATTATATTGCAATAAAATACTGATCAACTACAGCATATGTTTTGGAATAAAACCGCCTTTAACCTTCTTGACCCGCTCTTCCATCGGCAATTCGTCCCAAATTCGTTTGATTACGGTTTTGAATTGGTTCATATTAGACGCTCTGTGGTCATTTACCTTGGCCAGCATGTATGACCATACGAAATCCAAGGGATTCAGATCTGGTGAACTGGGATTGGTTGAGCGGATTGGAGATAATGAAATCATTTTGTATGAGACCAAGTCTCTCCCGGTTGAGCATGGACATCAATAAAAACATAACGGACTCTGATTCTTACGAAATCTCTCAATTGCAATTTAAAACGGATTAGCATAGATTGTTCTTTAAAAGCTTCAATTTTATTGACACAGATATTTGTTACAGTAATGCAATAGATTGTAGGATAAAGTAGTAAAATATGAAAGTTACGAAAAAGGGGTTTGGTTCGAGCATTAAAAAGGTTGTGACGATGCTTTATTACGCACTATTTTCCTATCAGACATGCCCATTTCGTATTGCAGTATGTAAAATAAGTATATCCACTCCTGCTTCAAATTTAAAATTTTCCTGATATCGATTCAAATATTTGTTGATAAAATGAATGTTGTTATGCGTGTGGTCCATTATATAGTACCTATCATTATACCAGTAAATATACTTGAATTAATCTTGCTCTTGAAAATCTATGCCAAGATCAACAGAAAAGGGAAGTAAAACATGCAAAAAAAGTTTATGCACTCAAACATGCTTAGTACCATTTTGCCGTGTATTGAGCGGTTCCTGTCACTTTTTCGTATGTAAACATTGCATACAGTTATCCTTTCGTAGTGTAGAAGCTTTCGTGCCTAAACACGCACAAATTTTGCTGAGTATCCGAAAACTTATCATAGAGCATCACAAGTGCGGTAAAAGTTACCGTCAAATTGCTAATATCGTTCAGATACGTAAAGCTACGGTTGCCAAAATTGTTCAGAAGTACAAAAAGAGTGATTCTTTCACACCAGAAAAGCGATCAGAGCGACCGGTGAAGACTAGTTCCCGGATTGTCAGGGCTATCGTCAGAAAGGCGGAACAAGATCGAGGTTTGTCAGCTCCAAAAATTGCAAAGCAAGTTGAGAGTGAATTTTCTATCCATGTGACACCTCAAACAATCCGAAATCGATTGCATCTACAAGGTCTGAAGGGTAGAGTGACAATTAAGAAACCATGGTTGTCAGCGAAAAACATTAAAAAACGATTGAAGTGGGCTCGAGATCATATTACATGGACAGGCGATGATTGGAGAATGGTCATTTGGTCAGACGAGACTAAAATAATGCTATTTGGGTCTGATGGTATCACACGAAAATGGCGCAGAACCGGTGAAAGTCTGAAAACCCAGTGTTTAAAGCCTACAGTCAAACAACATCATTAATTTTCAACTAACTTAACTAGCTTTTATCATTTTCTGTGCAGGTAGAGTCATGGTTTGGGGCTCGATGGTGTCGTCTGGCGTTGAAGAACTCGAATTCATTGACGGAATAATGACAAAGGAGGTTTATCTGGGCAAAATCTGAAGCTGGGCCGGAGATACACGTTCCAGCAAGATGAGGATCCAAAGCACACATCGAAGCTGGTATTTTTTATCGTTTTCTTATATATTTGGTCTCAGACACGAACAGTTCGTGCTCTTACATCAAATTATCGTTATTTGACTTTCTTTTTATCCCTTGAGCAATAAACTTAATATTAAAAATCGTTTTTCAACGTTTTGAGGCTATCTGATGAATTGTCATCGGACCTGTCAAACCGGAACAGGTTCCCGTGGCGCCTCGAGTGGCCATGAATATTTTCAGTAGAAAATCCTGGCAATATTGGTATCAAAATTCATGAAATTTCTCCAATAGGCTATTTCTCAACGTTTTGTGGCTATTTGATGATTTTTCCTCGGACCGGTCATTCCGAATCAAGTTCCCAGGAAGTCTCGAGCCACCATCAAATAAACATCAACATATGCCTACCCTTTCCTTATATGATCTGAATTCGGGCGAGGCCAGCGCCGGTATTGCCTTAGTTTGGGATCACAAGTTTTACACATTGAGCATGTATGCATTATCTGTTGATTCTCTGTGTAATAACAGCTGATCTGGCAGAAACGGAGTAACAACCTCGGACGGTCAATCATGCTCATTATCCTGTTCATAAAAACGGACAAATTCTTTGAATAGGATAAGACTACTGCAACTTCTCGCTCTGACTAGCTTGCTGCCTTGCTTTCGCACACCCTGAATCAAACTGTGAGATATGATCAACATATATTCTCAATAATACTAAACTACAGTACCATTAAACGGGTTAACATTGATCGGTTTGGCCCATATCATGAACAGTTCAAATAAATATTTTTTGTTAATACTCTTTCTTTCTATCAACTATGTTTCTTAATCTAGTATTCTTTGGGTTCTGAGAGCTATAGCATTGGTTTGAATATTCAATTTTTTGATTAACCAAGAACTAAAAATTTAATTGAGCATAGCTTCTTCAACTTTCAAGTAGCGGGGGAAAAAGCAATCAATGCTTATCTAATCGCTTGCATTACAGGTTGAGAGATATTGTCCTAGTAACACAATTGTTTCAACCAGAGGCGTAATGTTTGCTTGAATTTTTATTTTATATTTTTAATGTTTGTGAGATTGCCCCTATGCCTTAATGAAAAAACGTGTAGTTGTCTTGATTTTGTAACAAGAAGTAGTAAAAATGTGCAAAAAGTGGACATCTATGAGATTTTTTTTCAAAAAGTAACGACTAAAAATTTTATGACACCCTTTTCCCTTTAATCAAGAATACAACCTAGCATACCTAACGTATCCAAAAAATAAAGATATTTTACACCTTTAATGGTAACTATTTGACGAGCATTCACTGCTTTTTTTTCCCGCTGTCTGAAACTTGAAAAAGCTAAGTTCAAATCAATTTTCAGTTCTTGGCAATCAACAAACTGAATATTTAAATCAATGTTATAGCTTTCGGAAGCCAAACAATACTTGATAAAGAAACATAATTCATAGTAAGAAAGTATATAAATCGAAAATGTTTATTTAAACTATTCATGATATGGGCCAAACCGCTTAATGTTACATCGTTGATCAATGCTTTTCTGTTTCACGGTACTGTAGTTTCATGCTATTTAGAAAATATAATAACTATATAGTTTGATTCAGTATTTTAGAAGAGCATATGCTACGATATTATCCGGGCGAAACGAGACGACTCGTATTCGATTTTCGAATCAGTTATTCAATAAGCTCTTCCCAGGGGCGCTCCAGGGCTTCAAAATAGTTATTTTTATAGGTAACACCAGTTTTGTCAACCCTGGCATCGAGAATCGCCCACAAATTCTCGATGGGATTGAGGTCCGGGCTTTGTGGAGGCCATTCTAGCGGTTTGATCCGACAAGACTGTAAGAAAGACTTGATCTTCTTGGCAGTATGCTTCGGGTCGTTGTCCTGCTGGAATACGAACTTCTCTTCAAGGCCCGTCTGGATCAGCGAAACCTCCAGATTTTCTCGCAGGATGTTGATGTAAGAATCTGCCGTCATTATCCCATCGATTTTCACAATGCTTCCCACTCCACCCCACGAAAAACACCCCCAGACCATCACATTTCCTCCTCCATGCTTCATCGTGCCTTGGATGTGGCGCTCCTGAAGCTCCTCTCCCGATCTGCACCCAACACGAACCCGCCGCTTTCGGTTAAACAGCTCGAATTTTGATTCGTCCGTCCAGAGAACCGTTTTCCAGAACTCTAGGGACTTATCAGCATGCTCCTTAGCAAACTTAAGCCTTGGCTTTGTTTGCCTCGCTGATAAATGGGCGCTTCCGGGCAAGTTTGCTATTCAACCCCTGTGCTACAAGACGGCAACGAACAGTTCGACCGGAACCTGATAACTTAAGGGTTTCCTGGATCTCGCGGACAGTTACCTTCGGGTTCTTCTTGACTTCGCGCATGATCTTGGTGTCCGTTCTCGCATCCGTTTTCCGCTTCCTGCCTCTGCCAGGGCGATCCACCACTGATCCAAACGTTTTAAGCTTAAGAAGAATTTTGCCAACCGCTGCCTTACTGATACTGTACTTCTTAGCGACAGCTCGGTGCGCATATCACGAACGAGGAATTTTCGGATACACAAGGGAATTGCTTTCGAAAGCACTGCGTTCTCCATTTTTTTCAATTGAATCAAATGCGATCACATATACAAATACACCAGGTTGAGCCGTTTGCTTCAAAACATGTCAAAATATCAAAACATAAACAATCGAGGGGTCTGCCAATGGAAACTTATCGAAAACATATCGATTTTTGAAGTGGGCACTTTATTTTGTCACTGTTTTTTTTTCAACACAAATTGATTTATTTTTCTTTAAGTAAAACTTCTTTTTTTTTCAGTATTCCATAAGTGAAACTTAAAAAGAATATAAAAAACAAAATAAAAAAAAAACTACACTGTAGGGTATGTGTCCCTTGACTCAGCCTAATATGCAACAATCGATTACATTTTTTATTATATCTCGTAAAGTATGTGAGCTGGAAACAAAATTTAACTAGCTATACACTTGCAAAGATATGTTTAACAAGCCATCTGGTGGTATGTATCACGAAAAGTTACACAATTCATTTTATGAAGTTAGAAACTTGCGAGGAATATGGATTTAATGTCGGTCTATGGATACCAAATTGGGTCTAATCATGGATGCAAGTTCGTCCCATTCGGTAGATTTGTCATTAGATGTTGTCAGCTTACGATTTTTTTTCAGATTTTCTGATTCAAGGCGTTGACAGCTGTATTCGTTCTACCTTACAAACAATTTCATAAATCAAACTATACTTAAACTACTAAGAAACAGGTCAGTGACTTTTGCATATAATTTAGCGGCCATTCGGCAATCAAAACATTATAATTCACTCTACACAGATTTTGTTCCTTCAGTTTGTGTTAAGATGAGTCATTTGAAAAACATTCAACCGGAACTCAGACATTTTTATTGTAAATGTTACCAATAACAACATTTTTACCACGCTTCCCATACAACAGGCCATAGTTGGGAACCTAGTAAAAAATATGTTCCTAACATTGGGTCTATGGTTTTCATGTTAAATCATTGTTATTTTACCTAAATGACATGTTAGTTTATACCGTGTGACTATTTTCTGTCCATCTTAGCTGCATTATTCGATTTATAGGTTAAATTTCGAATGTTGCATTGCATTGCAATAAATCGGTGCTAAATTGCATTGAAATAAATCGGTCATCTTAATAGCAACTTGATTTTGTTGATTATCGCCGAAATAATGACATATTTGGTACATAGGCCGAATGAAGGAGCTAGGCTAACATTACATCCCGTTACCCTATTTACTTTAATTTGAACCAAGTAAATGAGAGAAATTGAAAAAACGAAGAGGTGGGCACTTTATTTTGCCTATCAGTGTATATAAAAACTGGTGATCTCAAACTAAGGCAATAGTTGGCACCTGCCGCACCCGAATGCAAATAAGGAAAGGATACGAATGTGTTGACGTGATACTCGCTTTAATGGAAGCCAAGACCGCTACTGCACGTTCGCGAGAAATCATTAGAATGTTGAATAACATGATTGGGTTGTGTTTCGTCCAGGGTGAGACGAGGCCCTACGTTGTGAATTATTTCCTTCTGAGACGACGATGACAAACGAAAACAAACGGACTACTTTGTCGATGATAATTTATTACCACCGAGAGGCAACGTGCCAGCTCGGTGGGTAACGATACAACACTAAAAACACCACTAGAACACCACTAGAACACCACTAAACAATATTAGGCAATGTATCCCTTTTATAGGGGACACGAAGTACGGATAATTAGTGCCGTGCGCACCGCATCATACAATAGTACATAGATGCGTCGCGCCGACGGTGTTGCTCCACGCTGCCCACTCGAGCCACAATAATAGCGTCAGGCTGTTTGCCTGCTAGCTGCTACTAAATGGGTGGGAAACAATACACGCTCCCGGGGGGACGCGTGTTTGTCGCTATTCACACAACAGCAAGCCGTCGTGTGCTGTTTGAGATCGAACAGGTTGTTTTTAATAAACGATAAGCTGATTTCACGTGGCGTTTAGTAAAATATTTTTATATAGAACCGATTTCTTATTTGAACGTTTTTATATCAACAGTAGATAAACGGTTGGAGCCACTCACAAAAGGGAATAGTGATTTCTTGCTCCAGGATATGGTAGTACGGCGAGCATGGCAAACCAATAATATGGATCACAATTATTTGGTCCACCCTCCCGTAATCCACCACGCATAACCGAAATAATACGAAACGTGCCATGCCTGAGAGCAAAATAAGGCTTAATAAAGCATCGACACAACCGTTCACAGCCGATGCTCGAAGCAACCTCTTTTTTCGTAAACTTTTAATTTTTACAACTGTATTAAGAAAATAGGAGCTTGTTAAGAACAATTAATTCGAATCAATTTAAAATTGTGGAACTCTTTTACTGTTTAGCATGGCACAATGGCATAAAACAAGAAGAAGATGAATAGGTTCATTGACAAGAAGTTCATCAATCAAATACATACCACAAAAAGTGGAGAACACTCGCATGAACCAAGAAGAAAGCTGCTATCAATTTCGATATTTATTACTTCTCATTCAAAATTTGATTTCGGAAAAAGTTGCTTTGCTGGTGACAGAGACCGAAAGGCCTACTTGAGAAGAAAAACGTCCTTTTTCACCCGCTTGGAGAAGCAAATGAGAATGTGAGAAGCGAGAGACTATTATACGCTCACAGCAGTTTTCGCGAGAAAAGCAACGGCGATTTAGAATTTTCGGAGAGCATGAGTAGCTGATAAATCGTTTCTTTTTCGGTGAATCATAGATGCCGATAATTATTTTTCACTTACTTTTTGACACCTGAAAATGCACCCGTCTTTATGCTTGTTTTATTCTGACATTATAATTCTATAATGATGGTCCATGGCGGTACCAGTGTGCACCAACTTGGCCTTATTTTCGGGTTTTGCTCCTAGTTTGCGATCTTAGCATGTTTTCAGTGAAAAATGTGACATGAGAACAAATGTTCGTTGAATTGTGAAGAGAGATATTTTCGCATATGCAAGCGAGAGGATAATGAATTATCGGCGAAAAAGGAGAGATGAAAATGTGAACGGTTCGCTACTCATCGAAAACCTGTTTGAGAGAGAGCATGGTTATAACCCAGCTGAGCGATAATTTCGATCTCTGGCTGGTGAGTTTAGAGCACATTGTTTTTCAATTATTGGAGGTTTAAAACAGTTTTTTGATTCATTGTTATCTAGTAGTACCATAAATGGACATTCAAATTTTTTTTAAAGTAAGTATAGTCATTTCCAGCATGTAATTGAAAGAAACAAACGAACTTAATTTTTGAACAACCATAAAAAAATTGTTCTATTGAAACGTTGTGAGCACGGAAAGTAAAGCACTGTGCTTTTGCGGTGTTGTTTTGTTAATATATGCACTGAAAATTTAATTCCGTACGTAATCTTTCACTCGTTTCTTAAACATGGATTTTGTACATAGAACAAATGTCTCGTAAATTGTATGAAACATTCGTAATGGTTATCATATGCTTTCATTAAACCTTTTTTATGAATGCACGAAATGAATTTTGTGAAGATCAACCAATTGCTGCTTCTCTTCAATCGTACTCATACATGTTAGTATTGCCACAGAGAACAGACATTGATGTTCATATACCTTTTCTTGAAAAACGTGTGTAAAAGTAAATATGGGCAGCCGGTATAAAAAAACAAGCGCAGAGAAAAACGAACAAAACTTTTCAGGTTATGTGCTAGGCTTTGTATTAATAAACATTGACATGACAGTTATCGCACAACTGCAGCGCCGCCTACCAGGAGGATAACGATATAGATTTGAAATGTCGGTTTAAAGTTTTGCACAAGTAGCAGATCGAAGATGAACGTCTGTTCTCTGTGGTATTACTGCTTGGGTGGGCTGGAATAATTGATTTATCCCAAAATAAAAATAAAGCGCTATTGAGAGTTATAAGCCCATATTTAGTAATCAAGTAACTTGTAACGAGTCACCATTACCGAGTGAGATCTTGCCATAAAAGTCCGAATCTCATGTCAGAAACATTACTAAACATTACTACAAGTCGAGCACTCGACACTGATGAAGTCTGTAAGTAGCAGACGAAATAGGCCTATCTGTCAAAAGATAAGCTCATAGTAGAATTAAAAGGAATTTGCTCGCGTTTACTAGCGAAAATTTGAAAAAGTGTTTCAAGGTTTTATTTTTTATTTTATAAACAGTGATCAAATGAAGTGTTAATTTTAAATTCTCCTAGTTTCCCAATCACAATCGTTCGTATTAGTAGCTCAAAAAAGTTTTTTTTTTAAATATTGTTTAAAAAAAGTGAAGGTGATTACTAAATATGCTGAACAACTTCTCGATGTGTGCGGTTTTTGTTTAAATCTTATACTGAGTCGATATAAAAGATCTGCCAGTCAATCCTGCATTCACCTGAGAGACGTTTCTTTTTTATTGGTAAAACATATTCATAGCTCTTTGTGTTGTTTTCGTACAACCAACGAATGTTCTTTCTGTGTCAACAAAAGCTTCGTGCTTTTGACAGTTACGCGTGTGGCATTGAATATGAAGGTAGCTTTTTGAAAAGAACAATTCAATTTCGTTGCAGAAATCATCGAATAGATATGTTAGTCCTACCTTTGATTTCGCAATAAAAGAAAAATTTAATTTTCAGTGTAGGGGAGAGGGCCATGGAGGAAGAGTACATTTTCAGTACAAACTCGGTGGTTATCCTAAACAAAAATCCAACATCACTGCAAAGCGAATATTTCGACACATGACAGTACCCGCAAGATTTAAGTATGGTTGCTATTTATTGCGGTTCGGTTTTAAAACATGTGGAAAAGCTAAGGTTTTTAAAATACTTTCTGTTTGTTTTAAATTCCAGAACAAGCCTAGAATAATTGAATCTTGTTGCCAAAACTTTACGGGTATTATAAAGTACTTTTGGTGAGAGTAGAGAAGATAATCCAACCGTCGTTCAGGTGAGGGCTTGAATTCCCGCTCCAGTGGGTGGAACTTGAAAACGTCCCTGCTCTAATGGTCAACGAGGCATTGGGTTGTCCTTGTGAAATGTTCAGTGTGTGCCACAACTGGTTGAAGACAATGTAATTCTCTCTCTCTCTCTCTCTCTCTCTCTCTGTCTAAAAAAAGCTTGCCCTCCCCTATTTGAAATCCTGGCTACGCCTATGGTTTCAACCCAGTAGAGGTGACTGCTCTGTGACTCAAGTAAGTCACAATCGAGCTACTGAAACCATGTTTAACGGTTATGTGATTGGCTGCTTAGGTTGTTTACATACTTTAGGCTAGATAGTTTAGTTTTTGACCAAAGGGAAAAGATTGTAATAAAATTGTTAGTCGTTACTATTTAAAAACATTCTAATGGATGTCCACTTTTTATGTTTTTTTTTTGCTACAACGTGTTACAAAATCGAGGCAACTTCGCGTAATATGGTTTTTTAATCTACACACTAAGATTTTTTTTACAGAAATCTGTAAAGTTTTACCGAATTCTCAGCAGCTGAACATTCGGTATTCCGATTTAACGGATTTCTGTGAAATTTTACAGATATCTGAAAAAAATTTCCGGATTTTGGTAAAACTTTACCGAAATCCGTAAAATCGGATTACCGAACGTTCAGCTGTTGAGAATTCGGTAAAATTTACAGATTTCTGTAACATATTCTGAGTGTGTAGGCAAATAAGCAATCTAACAAACAATACAAAACCATAGTATTTGGCTACAGTGACTTGATTGTGACTTAATTAAAAAAAAAACTGTTATCTTGCAACCTGCTAGGGATAAAAAATTAGGACCTTATGCATTGTCCAGCTTGATTTAATTTAAAAAAATCTTTCCCAAGGAGGTAACTTTTCACCGTACTTAGTAAGAAGGTATGGATTTAAGCAAAGTTAAAGTTTTTACTCATTATATCCACATGATCTAATACCTCAGTTTCCTTGAATTTTATATAAATCCTAAATACTGTGTACTGTTATTTTTTCTCCAGTCTCGTGGACAGTTTTTTGAAAACTCTTCTTCAATATCGACGAAGGCTTTTTTTTTAATACACCTGGCATCCTTGATGCACACATGTAGTTTATGTCGTGCGTACTAAAAATTTACGATCATCCCTATCCAGGTCAACCCTTTCCACGTTGCTGTCTCTTTCGCACACGCGCACGCACAGAAACCTCCACCACCACGGACACGGTGAGTACGAATGCATGCAAATATTGATGCAATAAAGTGAAAATTGCACCATGGAAGGAAGAGCATCATGAGCCGGGGTGCATCCGGGGGGAGAATAAAAAGGGGTAGACTGCACCATCGTCCGATATCGACCGCCGCCGTCGTCGTCGTCGTCGTCGTCTTGACCGGACCAACCCGACTACCGATGGAGAGAAGGTCTTCGTTGCTCTGCGCTGTTGTTTGCACAGCTCGTTCGTTCGGGCCTGCATATTTGTGTATGGAGAAAAGCAGACAGGTTTGCACCTCCGGCCGTCGATGCACTTTTGCATTTGAGAAGAGTGCATGCTTGTGCATGTGAGCAGCAGTGAGCGCGGGGTCAGTTCGGCTATCAGCTACCGACCGATGCGAATGTGTGCGGTTGCAGTTTGATGTGTGGTGGAGACTGGCCTGTGTCCAAAGACGGGACGGCGCGGTGTGAGGAGCCACAGACACAAACCGGGCCAGGACAAGCGACGGCATCACCGACAACGACGACAAGAGTGCAGCGGGTGAAAAAGAGCAAATATAATATACTTTGCTGCCGGACCAGAATGAGAGGGGAAGACTGCAAAAAATTCAAACATAATGCATCGCGGTGCATTTTATTGTACGTTTTTTGCGCGATCCATAGTTTTCTCTGAGCCGCCGACGTCGTCGTTGCGCTTTGTTGCAGTGGCTCCTGGGTGGTGATCCTAGAGTCATCCGGCAGAGTCTAGGTTAGACGGTGGTTTCAGGAAGAACCGAGTCTCGGACGATTGCACCCTGCTTCCTTGAGGCACTATCGAATTTTAACTCGCTTCGGGACGAACGACCGAGAGATTGCCGCTTGCTGGCTGGAACGAGAGCTACACTCAGAGAATGCAACTTGGCAGTGCAGTGTGAGCTCAGCGCCGAATGCACTGGTTCAAGATCGGAAGAAATTCAATGTGCAATGCTTACTTGGTCGTCGTCGATGTCGTTGTCGTTCCTTTTCCTTTTTTTTTTCCTGTGTGACGTTCAAAGCCGTGCGGGTACCTACACGATTCGTACAATTGGTGAAAGAGTACTGCTAGTTGGGTTATTGGAGAAGAAGTGCCCTAGAGTGTGAAAAATGCGAGTGCAATGTGCAACGTGTGGAAAAGAAACTCCAAATGGAGCAGCAAAACAGAAAGAATAATAGTGAAGCATTATTTCTGTGACAGTCATTGCGCGTTTGAATTTTCCTTTTCGTCTACCATTGCCTGAGCAGCGCTTCGAACGGTTAATTTTAACACGCAATGTGTCGCCGCCTCGGGTTCAAATTCCTCACTAACGCGAGTTCTGGAAAATCCGCGGAACGCGAAACTGCAGATGAGCCGCGCTCGACGATTGATTTTAGAATTTGCTCGGTGGAATGTGAAATGTGCTTTCGAAATGCCAATAGCAAGAAAACCAGTAGTTTCGTGTGGCAAAAAGGAGTGGCTTAGTAGGAAACCGAAAAAAAATAAACACACATGTTGAAAATTGAGCCAAGTGAAGAGAGTTTGCGTTGATGGAAAAAAGTGAATCAAGTTGAATTCAATTTGAGGTGAACACATGATGCTCGATCGCCGTGAATCAGACTCATCCTACGAACACTGACAGCCTCCAGATAATTTACATTTCCAGGAAGAACGCCATCCAACGCCATTCAACGTAAGCATCATTTTTAATTCAATTATATTTTATGAGGATAAGTAATTTCTCCTAATCATTCCGATCAACAAAGACCTTGTCTACGAGGAAGAATTTTTCAATTTCCATTTCTTTGTGACAAAGAACCGTTCCCACTAGCGGCTGTATAATAGTGCAAGTTGAAATTGCGCATGAATCATATAGACACTTTGCCAACTACTAGTTACTATAGCATGTATACCTAGAGCTATCTACCTATATCCAACGACACGGAGCTCTTCCTCCGGCTATGGTCGGCGGTTCCATTGGTATTGAGCGCTACCCCCATTAGATCGCATACACACTGCACTTCCTCGTTTGGGAGCTGTTCTAGCTCCTGTTGTCCGTCCGTCCGTCCCCCACCGCCGTCTCTTCGTGCTCGAAGGGATATTGGCGCATACGGGTGGTTTTGTGGTTGTGTCATCACCGTCATCGCAATCATCATCCTTATGTATGCACTTAAATAGTTTAGTATGTACGACGGCAAAACGATCGACCATGGGGAGGATGACGACGACGGCGGCGTTGTCTGAGAGGAGCGCGGGATCAGACACGGAACCAGCCAGAAGGGTAACAAAACGGGTAAACTATTTGCAGCATATTAGATCATCGCTGTGCGATGTTCCCTTGGTGAGACTTTTCTAAATCGGAGAAAATTTCCAGCAAATTGAAGGAAAATGGACGTTTAGTCATTCTAAATTCTCGGTGCATTTAAATGTTGGGGATATACGTAATGCAAATGTAGATTTGTATTATTCCATAAGCGTTTTACTCCACCGTAGTTCGTGCGAATCGGCTGACGAGCATTTCCTGACTCATTCGCTGAAAGTGGAAAACTGGGTCTTATTGATGGTAAGAAAAATCGCTCATATGTTTCTCAAGGGACAGAATAGTTATTATTATGGCAACAAACTGTGTAAGTGCAATTATGCATCAAAATTCAATTATTAACTATTCTTAATCAATGATCACAAGAAGTGCTCTTTTTGAAAGTAACACAAGGGAACGAACTCAACTCAATTGACCTGTTTGGGATTATTCAACAGGAAACAATAAGGACATTGCAAAACTTAATTCCCGTTCTTACTTTAAACCGAAAAGCACTACAGTGAAAATAGCTTGTACTCTTGAGATTCCATAGCGTCAAAATACAGTGCGATGCATTCGTTTAGCCCTACCTGCATTTAAGCTATGTCCATTTAGAATCCGGAATAATAAAATCGTCTGTATCTCGGTAACGGATTGACGTACAAATAAGTTTCATACATCAAAACAAAGGTAATTTACTGTTCTTTAAGGGTAAACATTCCAAACAAATCATTTTTCTTCGTTTCTAATGAAAATTCTCGCATTCTTCTTTATTACTCCTATCAAACGCTGCATGCCTCCGGAGTCAACTTTCTTGCCACATTAGTTCCACATTTTAGTCATCTGAGTCACGTCCCAAGCCGTTGCTCCACTTTTCTTAAGCCTCCACTTCATTAGTGCCCATAATCTCTCGTTGGGCCGGAACTGCGGGCAGTTGGGTGGACTTATGTTTTTATCCATTAAATCTACGTTATTATCGCGGTACCACTGGATGACTTCCCGGCTGTAGTGGCAATTCGCCAAATCTGGCCAAAACTTCACGGGACCTTTATGGGCTTTAATGAAAAACAGTACGCGGTTTTTGAGGCATTCTTCCTTGTACAGCTTCACAGCTGCGTATCCCTTGCCAAATCATGAGTTTTTTGGCAAATTTGTCCATAGCCAGGAAGCTGTCCAAAATCCATTTTGACGTAGGTTTCATCGTCGATGAGCAGGCATCCTTGGTACTTCGTCAAAACCTGCTGGTAGAATTTCCGAGCTCGAGTTTTGGTGACGAAACTTTGCTTCAAAGTTCTGTTCGGTTGCTTGCTGACTCGATAAGAACGATATCCTGCTCGCAAACGAATTTTTCGAACGGTACTGCGAGCAGCAGCGTATTTTTGTGCGATTCACTACCTGAACGGATTTTTTTTCTCTCCTCTCGGCTTTTATCTGGAATAACTTTTGACTCAGTGCACGAAACACCGTGAAATATACCACTAGGGATGCCAGATATTTTTTTTTTCAAATATCTGTGATAAAAATTTGAAATGTCTGGGAATGTCTGTAAAAGTCTGTAAATTTTTCTTCTATCGCTATTTGTGTGATTATGCAAACATGTCTGCATCTATTTCATGGATTGTATGGAACCTTACACTATTGTTTCATATTTTTAGAAGTGGCACTAAAGCTTGAAGCATTCGCATAGATGACACAATTTTGTTTAGTTTTTTTTCCCTGGACGATCTTTCCAGTTTTGTATTTTAAAATCAAAATTTAGTTTACATTTGATAAATTCAACAGACTTTTTCTTGATTCAACAATAACTTTTGATGGTGTGTACCATATTTTAATAGGTACTTTCATCATTCATGATCATCAATATCAATATGGATTTATCAATGATTTTTGTATAGACTTTTTTTTCGGTTAGTTCCTCTTAAATTTCAGGGAAACTCTCTCCTGATCTTCTGCAAGACTCTTTGCTTTATTCTGGGAAGTTTCCTCCTGAACTTCAGGCAAAATTTCTCATTAACGTCGTGGCAGTCACTCCTTATTTCTTTCAAAATTAATATTTAAGAACCCAACCTTACCTTCCAGAAACATTTCTGAACTACGAAGAAAGTTTCTGCAAAACTCCAGAAAATATTCCCAGAATTTCTTCTTAAGTTGTTAGAAGTTTCTTACTGAACTTCTGAGACATTCTTTTCTGAACTGCCGAAATAATCTCTTCTGAACTTTAAGGGAGTATTCCCCTGAACTTCAGGGAAGTTTGTTCCTGAATTTCTGAGAAATTCTGAGTTTCTTCCTGATTTTATCAAAAGAATTTACCATAACTTCTGGGATTTCGTAAACTTCGAAAAGTTCCCATTGTGAAAAGCTGGAATGATCGATTCGGAGCTTTAGGGAAGCTCTCTAGCACTTCTGGATAGTTCCAACTAAACTTTTGGTCTCTTCGCAACTTCTGAGAAGTTCTCTTATGAACTTCTGAGGAATGCTTTACTGTTTTTTTTTTAAATCCCTTCTTGACCCTGGCATCTCATCCAGTAATTCGGGGAAGCTTTTTCCTGAGATGATTCTTTCCAAACTTCTGATTGGTCCCATCCGGGATTGCGACGAAAATTTTAAGCCAAAATTCCCTTAAATTTGTTCTTAAAGTTTCTTCCTGAACTAGAGTCCTCTTCTGTAATTTTATAACGTTTTCTCCAGAACTTTGGGGAAGTTTGTTCCGGAAGAATTGGGAAATTCGTGCTCAAATTACAAAGAAGTCCAATGCTGCTGGAAAGTTCTATTCTTTTCTCTCTAAAAATTTTTGAGAAATCCTTATCTTGAAATACAAAATGTTTTCCTCTGAGCTTAGAAAAAGCGGCCAAGTACTTATAAGAAGTTCCAACTAACCTTTCGAAAAGTTTCTTCCGGAATTTCTTATTTCCTGAACTTGAGAGAAGTTCTTTCTAAACTTCTATGACGCATCGTCCTAAGGATTTTTTTCCCTGATTTCTCTAGAAATTATAGCTAGTGCGCTTCCTGGTTGGTTCCCGTCTGAAATTTGGGGAACTTTTTTTTCTGAACTTCTGGGACCTTGATTTCCGTTGTGACTTAATAGCAAAAAATATTACCAACGCTTTGACAGTAATTTTTTGCATGGGTTTGAACACGCGTGGGATTGAACATTACGATAAGTAGGGACTCCAGGTAACCCTTGAAGAGGTCCTATACGATACTTATCTCCGGGCCCATTGTGTCTCCAAGTGGCCCATCACTTTCGTTGCTTCAAGGACTTCTACTTTAAATGATACCTACGATATTTTAAAATATTTCAACAAACCTTCTTACCGTATCTACTAAACTGTTCAGATCCTCGTACGTTTTAAATCTGAACCTCAGAGAATACCTTTATTTGAAATTTTAAAAATATATTAAATGTCTGTAAAAGTCTGCAACATAAATAAAATGTCTGCAAAATGTCTGCATCGTTAAAAACGTCTGCAATAAAAATGAAAAGTTTGCAAATTTACAGACATGTCTGTGAATATGTTATCCCTGTATACCACAGACAGTGGGCGCATAGGTAAACAAACCGCTGTAAAGGAATTAAAATCTTCAGTGGTCACTTTCCGTGCCGCTGCAACACAATAAGTGATTCCGGATTCTAACTAGACAGAACTTTAGTTGCTCACAATCATGAGCAAAACACTTACCATTTTACCATGATAATGAAGCTAACAATAAGATTGTTGATAATATCAACTTTATAGGTATATTTCTCGAGTATTTTTTCAAACAGACATATCTGATTTTGTAAATAAAGAAGGGGAAGAAAGATTCAAAGGTAAATTTTTCAATACTGTCAGCATCCTCTTGGAAAGTAGCATCAGCACCATGTTGGGAAACTGTTATTCCTTATGTTGGTGGCTCTAGTTTGCTTGAAAGTGCTAAGGATTTCAAGAATTTAACGTTGGAATCTTACTTCCCCTCTTTGTATACAAAATCAGATACGTCTGTTTGAAAAAGTACTCAAGATTTGATGTTTAATCAATGACAATTAGAGAATAAACAACAATGCATGAATTATCAAGCATTTGAAAAGTGCACTTTCTGTCGTTTTCCTAAATTATTTGATAACAGGTGTTTGCAGAGTGTTCCTAGCTTCGTCTAAGAGTGGCTAAGCCCGCCATCGTTCAGTACCTTCAAATTAACGTACTACGACGTGGCAATTTAGAGAAAGAAGAGTGTGAGACTATCGATGCTGATCTTGCTCACGGTCTTCCATGGCGGCCTTTTGCATGAGATATGCCCTTTACCCTATACAGCTCGAAAAAGTAGTGTATGCACATAAATGCATGAATGCGTACATGCGTACGAACCCTCAAACAAAACCTTGGAAAGCTGAAATCAAACCGAGCGCCGTCCCAAGTCCTCGAAAACATGCTTGCAGAAGTCGAGAATATTGTCAACTCTCGCCCGTTGACCAGTATTCCTCTCGACGACGACCAGTCACCCCTAACTACTTTTAGCTGGGTTCTAGCAAAAGCTGAAAATAAAAGCGACTCGGAAATAATGCATATTAACAACAACAAAAACGAAATTTTAAACAAATATATTTGATAAATTAATCATGAGTTTCCTGAAAATTTATGTAATTTAATCAGGTTATCTAAAAGAATGTCGAAATTGGAAAGGTTATCTAAAAGATTGTCGAAATCTACAATTCATTTACATTACATTTAATATTTGGTGCATTTATTTTTCTACATATGAATGATTACAGGTATACCTCGATAGTACGTACCCTCGATAGTACGTACACTCCATAGTACGTACGTTTTGATTCGATAGTACATACAGTCATGAGCTTAGATTTTTACCCTTCTTACAAATTTCCCCCTTACACAAGTTGCAGCGGTAGGACATTATTTTTATTTAATATTTGTAACGGCCTTACTTATGACTTGGTTTTGATTGCGTTGCGTCTCGTTGTGCTTATTTCTGTTTTGCTGGTACCACGTAGATTGGTTTTGAGAGTTAAAAATGGGGAAAACACAAACTAGTGGACTGAAGAGCCAAAAAGCTGCCATTGCAATCGGTTCATTGAGGATATCGAAAATGGGATAAACGCCAGAGAGGTAATGGCAAAGCATAACATTCCATCTCGATCAACAATTGCAACAATTAGACAAACGAAGTAGAAAATCAGAGAAAAAGCAGTGCAGTCAGAATCGATAAATATATTACTTTTATTGAAAAGCGTAGGTACATCCATGAGTTCATCCAAAGACATGACATATGTTTGTTCAACATCATTGGAGAGAAACTTTCGAGAAATGTTGCGGCTGTAGAAGATTACGTCAACAAATTTTCGAAAAAAAAACTACAAAAACGAAAAAAAGCAACTGTCACCATCCCAGATTTTCAATGCGGATGAAAGTGGCCTGTACTTTAAGGACACTCCAATTGCCACTTTCGTCGATAAAGATGCTTCCTGTGCTCCGGGTCGAAAGGTATCAAGAGAATGAGTTTCCCTCATGCCATGCTCCAACATGGATGGATTATTGAAGCTTCCATTAATGTTAATTGGTAAATTTCAAAAACCAAGGGCACTGAAGTATGTTCGGCAAATTCCTTACTCGGCTTCTAATAATGCATGGATGACAAGATTTTTGTTTAAACAATGGTTATTTGTGGAATATGTGTGTCTCGCGTCACCAGATTTTTTGAAGCGTTTAATCGGCCTATTAGGGCCTGATCGTTCTTGATAATTGTTCTGCTTATTTCAATGGCAGAGAATTACAAACCGTAGATGGAAAAAATCTTGACCAAATTTCTATCTCCTAACACGTTCAACTTGTTCAACCCAAAGACCAGAATATAATACATATGGGCAAAGCGAACCACCGAAAAACTCGTAAGCAAGAGATAATGGCCCGAACCGGAGAATTCCACGAAAATGTAAAAAATATCACCATAAAGATGCTATTTTTTGGGTAGCTCACGCATGGAATTGCGTTCCAGGGGATGCAATAAGGAAATCCTGGAACATTTATAATCCGGTAGATAGCGATGATGAAGTTGATCTGCCATTATCTATACTCCAGGATAAAGTGCGAAGAATTTCTCAGAAAACTCTGGAGGGTGTTCTTAACCCTGATAATGACAACAGCACATACACCGGGTATAATTCGATGTTACACGGAAAAAAATCCGTGCCCGGATCCGTGAGCTGCAGTCATGAATTCGTGAACAAGCAAAAATACACCGTGAACTGAATCATGTATTCGGGAGGTAGTTCACATTTTTGGGTAAAAATCATGTCAGTTTTCATTTTCGTGAACGCTTTTGTTTCTGTGCACCAACAATCGACGAAAAAATAAGTTTTTCGATGATACTGCTTACTTCAATCAAGTTTCTAGAGTTTCTCATGAAGCAGAAATAAGCAATGAGGATTGAGTTTGATTTTGAGGTACGCAGAAGAGAACGGATAGCCACTAAATACGCAGTTTAGTTTGCTTCCAATACGGCTTAACATTCTGGAAAAGGTTGCTAGTACATAACAAAACTCAGTGATTGACCGTGTACAATTGATTTTCCTTATCTTATCCGAGAAAATGGATTTTGTTCTTTAAAACTAACTTGAAATAAATGATAACAACTAGAACATGTTTTTTTTTGTATTTTTGAAATAAACAAAACCCTGAACTTATCCATCTGTAGTTAGATCTGACCCTTTTCGTTTTGATTTCATGTGTTCAATGTGTTTCCAATGCGGTACCGAAACATGACAAAAAGTGGTTTTTTTTTTATCCTGGGCACTCGATTGGGTTATCATTGATCGTGTTTTTGAATGCTGATGTGATTTTATGTGTTGCATGGGATGGTTATGTCAAGTTAGAAACTGGCAACTTTCTCGGGAGTGTCCGTAATATGACTGTAAGGTTAGGCAAAGTGGTGACTGTCGGAATGACAATCAATGAACTCATTGTTGTATGTTCATTTGATTTGGGGTATCGCATGGTGGTCAACGGGTGTTTCTTGGAACCTTCACTCATTGCCCCGCCGATATTCTCGGAATCAGTTGATCGATTCCAAAACTGTTCTATTGCGTTGCATAGACCGAAAAACCACACATCGGGCGATTGTTGTGTTGAATTCGGTGCAGTAATTGCCGAAAGCTATAAAAAACACACCCACACACACACACACACACACACACACACACACACACACACATTTTCTTGTCTCGTCCAGCTCATTTGATTGGTACATAGTATGATAGTGTAATCATTTCTTTCTCGGTATTAACTGCCTTTATATGACAAAACGTTTATTTATTTAGTAATAAATTTTGTTTCATATCACTGAAACAATTTTAAAACGCTATTCAAAAACATTTAATTTTTATATTGTGATTCGATAATACGTACGTTTCGATAGTACGTACACTAAACGAGGCGCAGGTGTACGTACTATCGAGGTATAACTGTACTTATATTTCAATATGGCGATTGGAAGAAATCACAGTTTTGCCAAAAAGCCAATTTATCTTCGTAATGGCTACTATAAAACTATTTGGTCATTTTGTGACTTCCCTCAATGCCAATTTGCCGTTTAATGCATTTACTGGATCCAAAATGGTTTCAAAATGCATTTTCAACTAACCATAATAGGATAATGTTAATGAGTCCTTAAACGGCATTTCAAAACAGCATTTTACGAGTTCATAAAGTCAAGATAAAACCTTTTATAGGAGTAAAATGAATTTTAGAAGACATGGTTTCAAGATCGTTGTAAAGAAGCTGTGTAGGTTTACATAAACCTCACTTAAATGTAAAACCTATTGGCACCTCTTGGTACCATAATTAAACCAAATTGATATCCAGTGGCGTTCATAAGGCTTTATTAAAACCTTATACAGCTGGATGGTTTCGGCATTTTTATTCGGGGTGTTCTTCACATCCCTACTGATTTATTGGCTTCACCACAAGTTAATCATTCTGCCGACCACACGGAAAACTCTCCTACCATATTATATCGACAAGAAATCCGTTCCAGACAGTTTTGTATAAACTCATGGGCGAAAATCCGTGAAAAACTGTTTTCCTCTTCCGCATTTGAGAATTCTTTCCGCCATTTCACTCCCCAAAAGCAGAGAGACCGAGTGAGTGAGACCGACGCGCTCGCTAGCACTCATCTCTCGCCATAGAGCTCCGCAGGTTACGTTTATGCTTACCACTTATGTTGTTTATGCTGTTCAATAAACATGTTGCATTGCTCCCATACTGCGAAGCTGTATGTGTGTGTGAGTGTGTGTGCTTCGCCCGGAAGAAATGCACAGGAGAAATGGGAAAAAGAACGAAAACTATCATCACCGCCTTTCGTTCGCTCTCGCTTCAGGCCAGCCACCCCGCCGCGGCACCAAACGAATGAATATCCTTTGTTCGGAAAGTGTCGAATGGTGATTCGGAGGGGGTGGAACGTTGCGGTAGTGTGTCGAGGCGCAGTTAGTTTCTCGTTTTCACCTACCACGGAGGGGTCCGAAGCTCACTGGCTACATTGACTGGTCTTACCGCCACCATTTTTGGAAGTAAGTGTCGTCCAATCGACCATGGTAGCAGAATTGGGAATAGTAAATCAAAGAGGCTCAACATGGTTGTTATACTCGCACGACAAACATGCAACGTTGTTGGGAATGTAGCATTCGATCACCCGCAATCGTATCTGCAGTCCATCTGGACACATTTACGTAACCTCAGAAAGAATTCCGCTGGCTTGAGTGAGGTTTCTTGCAGGAAACACTCACCGGCGCCTGATGATGGGCACCCGTAAAAAGCATAAATCGGTCGAGGAGGCATTCACGTTTTCAAATTAGAAAGTTTCCCGTTCATCTTTGACAGAGAGTGGGATAGGACCTAGACGGCAACATCATGTAGCTGTCGGCTGACGACCATTTACGAGCCAAAATGTACACCTCTCACCATTTTTGTGCTATGCTCTTTGCTTTCATCATTCTTCTAGTCGTAGGCTAGTCGAGACTTTCTGTATGGGAAGAGAGAAGGGACCGAATGAAGAATAGCAAGAGGAAACTCACCAAAAATTATGCTGCTGCCAGCGACCACCGTCGACCACTAGCCAACAGCCTAGCCTACCGTGGAGGCCGGAGGCGGAGCGTAGAAGAACTCGTTGTTTATTTTTTATCGTCTTAACCCTCCCCATTTTCAAGCCTTCTGGTGTGCCTTTTGCTTCGCGTTCCGGGTTTTTTTTTTGCATCCTGTGGACCACAGCCTTGCTTTTTTTTTATTGTTGTTATGAAAAACATATTTAAATTCTATTCGTGCCGCCGCATTCTAGTTGAACGGCCGACACTTCCGGGAAAGCCGGAATAGAAAAACTTCTTCCAATAATTGAGACGAGTTAAAAATGTTGTTCGACGTCGCGAAAGTTTTCCATTCAATCAATAACCTGAAATTAAAATCGTTGTGAATCGGTTTTGGATGTAGACAAAAAAAAGTATTGATACCCATTCCGCCAGTCAGCACCGACCTGAAACAACAACCTCGAAAAAATAATAAGTCATCGCTTGCTTTGCATATTTACCTGTATCAAAACATAACTACAAGCGTCCTCGCGCCTCGCACTGCCAACAAGAAAAGAAAAAACAATCAACCTATCATAAAACAAGTAAAGAAAACAAGTGAACAAGTGTTTTGCTGCAGTTGTTTAACGAGTGGTGATACAGTTTTCAGTTTTCAGTTTTTTTGCTGTTCGTTACAAATCAAACAATATTCGAAGAAAAAAAACGGAGCAGCAGCCAGCAACAGCCCAGCGAACGAATGAATGAAGCTAGGGAAATTTGTAATTTTAGCAATTCAACTACCAATTTTCGGGTCCTTGCGGTTTTTCGCAACGTTATCGTGAATCAGCTGCTTTTTCGAGCTTGCAGTCGGAAGGGTGAATAAAGGTATACCGTTACTCCGTTAATTAATGCTTCAGCTACAGTTTTGTTGGCACATTTGTTGTTGGTGTTTTTTTTTCTTCTGCGAATTGGACTTATTCAGAACAGTAGGAATGAGGTAGCCTTCGTTGTTGGGTTTTGTTTTGCATACGGAAGCGCTCCGCTCCGAGCGAGAATCCATTACGTGGGATTTAGCCAAGGGGTCTGCCTATGTAAACACTGGGAGTTCGTTGAACTGTTCCTTTGTGTGTGTTGCGAAGGATGGTTTGGTGATTCCGAAATTCTGGAATAGGAGCTTAAAATAAAAGAGAGCTGGATCATGGATCTCCAGGATAACTTGCTCTGTACCATGACACCATGTACTGAGTCCTTGCAAGGGGATCTCTGGGGGGGGCATGTGAAGCAAATTGTTCAGAAACTTTGAATGAACATCTTGGAATAATGTGACTGAGTTATGAAAGCCTATGAATTTGATAGTTGTAGCCTACACAGAAAAAAAAATTAATTTTAACATGCGTGTAAAATTTCCCTTCGTTTAATTTCAAGCCAAAGGAGGCGTAAACAGTGGAATTGTTTGCAATTTTTCATGTGCCATACAACAATGTTTGAAATCCCTCATACAAGAGGCTAGATTCAGGCGTTAACTGGCTTAAATTTACATGAAATATCCCATTATTTTCTGCCAAATCTAGCATTCCCTTTATGTGGGACTCCTTGTGATGTTATAGGAAGCCACCCCCAGTGCAGGACTTGTCATGGCTTTCTAATGGCAAGATCAAACTGTATATACCTGTTATTTTAACTATTTCCTTGAATGACGGGCCAATTACCGTGGTGTGTATGAAATTTCAATGAAAATATATTTGATTTGTTTTATTCTTTTGAGAATCAACAGACTATTCGCAGAAATCAGTTTTAGTGATTGAAAAGCCCGGTTTCATGATTTCTGAAATAAATGGAATATCTTGTCATAATATCACTCAACAAATATATTTAAATACAATCCTATACACTGAAGTTTTTTTTTACGACGGTAATGGTACCGCGTAAAAAAAAACCGCGTAAAAAAAACCGCGTTATTTCAAAAAACGACGTAAAAAAAACCGCGTTATTTCAAAAAACGACGTAAAAAAAACCGCGTTATTTCAAAAAACGACGTAAAAAAAGTCAAGGAAATAAAAATTATTTTTCATATTCATATTGAAAGGATATGGTCATAAAAATGTATTGGTGGTGGAAAAACATGGTTCCAGTAACATTGGCTACCGGGAATCTGCTACAAATGGATAGAGGTTGTTAATTCAATGTGTGAGCAAAGCAGTCCAGAGTAGTTATAGAGAGTTTTTGTCTTCGGCAAAATATCTCAGTGTGTCATTCGTCGTCTTTTGACATTATCATATTAGTTCCACAACATGCCGCAGAGATGGCGCTGCAGTCTATCTTTTCTAAATTAAACGCTAGAGAGTTGCCGTCTTCGGTCTTTCTTCAAATAAGGTTAAAAAAACAATCTACAATATACTAAATTAAATTGTTGTCAAAATTTAAAATACTTTACTTCTCTCCAGCTTTGGATTGTATAGCCATTTAAACGCCAACTAGCAGTTGAGTGCCCAACACCGGTAAATCAGGCCGACAGGGTACACGGGTACCCACCAAATTCAAATGGTTGTCACTCTGGCAAATATTGGCCGATTTTTGTTTTGTTTTCACCGTTAGACTTAGAAACTCATCTGCTTTATGGAAATTGGCAGCAAAGTTCGTTTGGATTCATCTGGTTCCCGTAAATCCGGGTTTCCGGGGTTCGGTACGGAGACACTATTTGGGAATATCAAGTAAATTTCTGGAAAAGACTGTTAAAACCTTTGGAATAATTCCTTAAAATACATTTCTATTCCATATACCTCAATATGCCAACTTGTCCCCGGACCGGTTATTCCGGAACAGGTTCCCAGAAGGCCTAGAGTGGCGACGGACATATACAGAAGGAAACCTCAGCAAAATGGGTATCAACATTCAGGAAATTTCTTCAGTAAGATATCTGTCAACATTTTGTGGCCTTTTGATGACGTGTTCTCAGACTGGTTATTCCGGAACAGGTTCCGGTGGGCCTTCAAGTGGCCATAAACATTTTCAAAATAAAACCTCGGCAATATGGGTATCAAAATTCATGAAATTTCTTCAGTAGGATATTTGTCCACAAACCAGTTTTCCGGAACAGGTATTCGTGGGGCCTCGAATGGCCATGAACAAATTTAGAAGGAAACCCTAGCAGTATGGGTATCAACATTCATAAAATTTCGTCAGTAAGATATTTCTCAACGTTTTGGGGGCATTTGATGATTTGTCTTTGGACCGGCCATTCCGGATCAGATTCCCGTGAAGCCTCGAGTGGCCATGAACAAATTTTAAAGGAAACTTCGGCAATGTTTGGCATACGGGAAACTGTACTAGGATGACCGTTACGTTGATAAGTCGTCAGATGTCCATAAATCGTTGAGAATATCCTACTTAAGACATTTCATAAATTTTGATACCCATATTGCCAGACCTTTCTTCTCAAAATGTTTATGGCCAATCGAAGCCATACGGGAACCTGTTCCGGAATGACCGCTCCAAAGAAAAATCATAAGATGTTCACAAAACGTTGAGAAATATCCTACTGAAAAAAAGTCATGAATTTTGATACTCATATTGCCAGTGCTTCCTTCTGAATATGTTTATGGCCACTCAAGGCCTCACATGAACCTGTTCCGAAATAAACATTCCAGGAACAAATAATCAAATGGCCTTAAAACGTTGACATATATCCTACTGACGAAATTTAATGAATTTTAATACCCATATTTCCAGAATTTCCTTCTGAAATTTTTCTGACCACTCAAAGCCCCACGGGAACCTGTTCCGGAATAATCAGTCCGGGGACAAATCATCAAATGGTCACGAAACGTTGACAAATAACCTACTGAAGAAAATTCATGAATTTTGATACCCATATTGCAAGGGTTTACTTCAGAAAATGTTTATGGCCACTCGAGGCCTCACGAGAACCTGTCCCGGAATTACTGGTTCAGGGACAAATCATCAAATGATCACAAAAAATTGACAAATTGACAAATTGACATCCTACTTTTCACGAATTTGGTACCCATATCGTCAGGGTTTACTTCAGAAAATGTTTTTGATTACTCCACGCCTCACGGGAACCTGTTTCGGAATGACCGGTTCAGGGACAAACGGTCACTCCAAGGCCTACTTGTCTGGTGAACTTAGGATTACAAGCAACAAACGCTTGAGAACATTTGAAGCAGTTCGATACACATATTGTTATGGTTCCATTGAAAAATGCCTATGACCAGCCACGGACCCTTGGGGAACCTCCTCCGGACTGGCCACTTGAAGTATCATACATCCGATGGACCCAAAACAAGAAAGATCAATCTGCTGAAGAAATTCTAAGAAGTTTGACCCATATTGCTGGATTTCTACCAAAATCCACGATCAGTATCATTACATCAGCACATATAATAAACTGTAAACAACATATTTTCTTGTTCTTAAAAGTATTGTTCAGAGGCTTAATTGGGAAATTTACAATCAACACCAACAATTAATTTTTTTTCACGTATATTGTGACTTGACTATTTTTACGTTGTGTTTTTTTAAATAACGCGGTTTTCTTACGTCGTTTTTTGAAATAACGGACCGCGTAGTAAAATATCTTTTCCAAATGAAGCTTTAGAGAGTTGCCGTTCTGAGTAAAGTTGTTGAGAATGTAAAATATAGTCACTTGACATTATCAGATTAGTTCCAAATTGCGCCGCCATCTAAATTGCCAAATCGAGCTCTAGGAAGGTGCTGTCTTTAGCAAAGATGTTAATTGTATATAATAAAGGCATTCAATATAATCACGTTAGATCCAGATCGTAGAGATGGCGCTGCCATATTTGCGGCATAAATAAGAACTAATATGACAGTGTCAAAAGACGACGAATGACATACTGAGAAATTTTGCCACGGACGGTAACTCTTGAGCACTTAATTTGGAAAAGATAATCTGCATCGCCATCTCTACAGTATACATAATGTGGAACTAATATAACAAAGTCAAACGACGACAATCAACATACATACATCTCTAGCGCTTAATTTAGAAAAGATAGACTGCAGCGCCATCTCTGTGGCATGATGTGGAACTAATATGATAATGTCAAAAGACGACGAATGACATACTGAGAAATTTTGCCGAAGACGGCAAATCTCTAGCGCTTAGTTTAAAAAAGATAGACTGCAGCGCCATCTCTGCGGCATGATTTGGAACTAATATGATAATGTCAAAAGACGACGAATGACATACTGAGAAACTTTGCCGGAGACGGCAAATCTCTAGCGCCTAATTTAGAAAGGATTGACTGCAGCGCCATCTCTGTGGCATGATTTGGAACTAATATGATTATATCAAAAGTCGACGAATGACACACTGAGAAATTAAGCCGAAAACGAAAACTCTCTATAACTACTCTGGACTGCTCTGCTCACACATTGAATTAACAACCTCTATCCATTTGTAGCAGATTCCCGGTGGCCAATGTTACTGGAACCATGTTTTTCCACCACCAATACATTTTTATGACCATATCCTTTCAATATGAATATGAAATATAATTTTTATTTCCTTGACTTTTTTTACGTCGTTTTTTGAATTAACGCGGTTTTTTTTTACGCGGACCGCGTAAAAAAAACTTCAGTGTACTGCTTATAACCACATACCAGTCTTTTATGAAATACTAGTAGAAGTTCATAAATAGAATTTCAATGAAAATATTACGTTGATATGCTGAAAAACAAATTGAGCATTACAAGCATTACATTATCATGCTGCTGCAAACTCTGAAATGTAAAAGTAATTTGAAATGCAAAGATATCCCAAAGCGTGCTGAAATTATTAATTAAATGAGAATGGAAAATATACACTGCTTGAACACGATCTCCAGTTCCGGTCACTCACTGTCCTATTGCAAAGTTGCCAACATTGCCCAGGCTACACTAACCAGGTTCTCCATGCTGAAATGCTGAAAAAATGTGTCGATAGCTTCAGTAAGAAAACTAATTAATATAACATAACCACAATGGAACTGACTCTTAACTTCGCGTCTTGACAGACCTACTGAGCCTTTGCAGGCCAGTTCAGCGCAAGTTACCTGATTCTTTGGGACTTTTTGTCTGAATAAACTCATTTGAGAATAAGGCAATTATATCTCAAATATATTGACTTACTTATAACGCGAAAGACTTATGTCGTCTTAAAACTCATAACAACCACACAGAAAAAAATAATTCATTTTACAAGCGTGTAAAATGTCCCTTCGTTTAACCAAACCAAAGGAGGCGTGAATAACGAAATTGTTTGCAATATTTCATGCGCCATACAACAATGTTTGAAATCTTTCATACAAGAGGCTAGATTCAGGCGTTTTCTAGCTCAAATGTACATGAATTATCCCATTATTTTCTGCCAAATCTAGCATTCCCTTTATGTGCATTAGAAACGCATAAAATTCAATGTTTCTTTTTATCTGTCCACTCAACCGTCAAATATAAGCATGTTAATGAAGGCCATTTCAGCTCTCTGTTCTCAACTATAAAAGTAATAAATTTTGAACGTGAAAACTCATAAGCGGTTTCAACGAATATGAATTCGACAGGACAACACTCACGGACGCCACGTGTGAGAATTTAGAGATTTTTTCGACGATGTTCTTACGAATAAGTTAACTTAGCCACCGGAAAAAATAATTAATTTTAAAATGCGTGTAAAATTTCCGCTCGTTTAATTCCAAGCCAAAGGAGGCGTAAACAACGCAATTGGTTGTAGCCCGTGGTGCGCCATACAACAATGTTTGCAATCTTTCATACAACAGGCTTGATCAGGCGTTATCTGGCTTAAATTTACATAAAATATCCCATTATGTTCTACCAAATCTAGTATTCCCTCTATGTGCATTAGAAACGCAGAAAATTCAATGTTTCTTTTTATCTGTGCATGCTGTATCTTCGTAGTATCAAGATGAATTTTGTAAGTGTATAATTAAAAATTGAGAATAATTTCGAAGTAGAAAAGAAACCTCCTTCTCCATGGTGAGAGGTTAGCACCGAAGTTAAGCGTAAAAAGTTCAACGTGTTTAAAGTTTTAAGTAGCCGTGGAACACCTGCGCACTTGAGACGAACCAGCCACCGGCTGAAAGTCTCTCAAATAAAGACAAAGATGTGACCCAAGTAGCACACTACGATCATAATTTGTTAAAGTAACTTGAATATAACCTAGCAAGTCATATTTATGTTTTGTCAACCGAATAGCAACATGTGTGCTACTAGGGGAGCACTCGAACGTGAACTTACTAGGTTGGTCAAAAAGTTTCGTATGCGATGAAGCAGTAGAAAAACCAAAATGTCTACATACATTAATTGTTATGTTATTTATGAACAACTTTAGTGATCGTCAGTCGGTGCGAATCAAAACAAACCCAAAAAAGGAGAGAGTTCCTCTCCCATGTGCGCATCAATAAACAGAGTGCACACAATAGATCGCTAGAATAACTATACAAGCCACAGTGGTACATGAGCGTCTTCCAACCGGACATTTTTGCCTGTTGAAGTGGCGGACTTGTTCCGTTGCTACAACCTACCCCGCAGTGGGATGTTAGGCAAAAATTTCGTTGGTTCGAGTACCACTGTACACATGCCCTTTTCGCTCAATTTCCTGAAAACATCTGTTATATTTCCAAGCCTGCTGAATTTCCAAGCCTGAACTATCAAAACTTTCTCTTCATATCTTTCAATCTAGCCAAAAACATTAATGTTCACTCTTGGTGCCTCATGGTGATGAGCGAACATCTCCTTCTACATCAAAATGTCTACGCCATTTTAATATCTTTTCTGTAATCCCAAGTAATATTGCCAAAACCATCCAGATTAATTAAGTTTTATCAAAGTTTTATGAACGCCGTTGGAAATCAATTTGGTTTTATTGTGGTACCAAGAGGTGCCAATAGGTTTCATATTTTAGTCAGGTTTATGGGAACCTGCACAGCTTCTTTACAACGATCATGAAGCGTTCTCTTCTTAACTTCTTTTTACTCCTATTAAAGGTTTTATTTTGACTTTATTAACTCGTAAAATGCTGTTTCGAAATGCCGTTTTAGTACTCATTCATATTATCTCATTATGGTCCGCTAAAAAACAATTTTGAAACCGTTTTGCATCCAGTAAATGCATTAAACGGCAAATTGGCATTGAGGGAAGTCATGAAATGACCAAATAGTTTTATAATAGCCATTGCGAAGATAAATTGGCTTATTGCCATATTGAAATTTAAAAAATAATTCAAATGTGGAAAAAAAATACACAAAAGTTCAAATGTAATGTTAACCTTATTGAATTCCATAAATTTTCAGGAAATTCATGCTTAATTTATCCACTTTATTTGTTTCAATTTTGTTTTTTTTTTTGTTGTAAACTCGAATAACTTCCGAGGTGCATTTGTTTTTAGATTTTATCCTGCCAATATTCACCATAAAATTAAAGGCGCATATCATTTGGAGCATGATAGACTATATACAACTCAATTTTGTTTGGATATTCTGCTGTCCAAACCAAATTTCCAGCAACAATAGAACTTTTTTCTCAGATATTATTTACTGTTAAGAGAATCAAAAGAGCAGAGAATCGAATAAAGCAGAACAACAAAAACCAACCACGCACAGAAAAAAAAATCGATTTTAACAAGCGCGTAAAATTTCCCCTCGTTCAGTTTCAAGCCAAGAGAGGCGTAAACAACGCAATTGGTTGTAGTCTCTGCTAAGCCCTACACACTTAGAAATTATGAATTTTACACGAGACGTAATTGATGTTTGTAAAAAGTCGGGGAACGTAAAAAAAGATTTCGTGTAAAATTATGTCTCTTGTAACTGACACATACGCATTTCGACGAAATATGCGTTTGATTGAATTTATTTTCTCATCTCTTTGAACTCATTCTTATGTGCTAAAGGACGCTTGCATGTGCCGGTCTCAGGGGACAGAAATTTACATGTCATTTTGGTAGTGTGTACAACGATGTTTGCAATCTTTCATTCAACAAACTTGATTAAGGCGTTATCTGGCTTAAATTTACATAAAATATCCCATTATTTTCTGCCAAATCTAGCATTCTCTTCACTTTCGTTTCATTTTACTCAATTTTTGAGTACAATTGTATACCATCTCTTTTTCTCTCACGAAAAAGTTACACAATTTTCATAAGAAATGGATCTACTCAAAAATTGAGTTGATCCACTTTTTAACGAATATTGAGTAACATTTCCGTAAAGAAATAGTATACAATTGTACTCAAAAATTGAGTAAAATGAAACGGGAGTGTTTATGTGCATTAGATAACGCAGAAAATCCAATGTTTCTTTTTATCTGTGCGATGTCACAGTGAAGTTTGACAGCTGTAGTCATTTGGCCCTTATGCTGGTTTTGATGGCACCCAATAGGTATTATGAAGGTTCTCAAGTGGTCATAATATCTTTCAATAGAACATTTTCAAAATCTTGATGGTCTTATAAAAGTTTTATTAATTTGTTTTCACAACCGTCTATGGAGTGGGCCCCTTTGTACACATTTCGGCTATAAAGATGCATAGAGGAGGAGGTGGAATAAAACTAAAATTGTTACTTGGGATAAGAACGTACTTGAAATTTCATTTCGATATGCCAACTCATTTTTTGTTCACAAGCCATTTGAATTTGACGTGTCAGTGTATTTTTTAACAAGAGTAAAATCCAAATATAATGCATTGATTAAATTCTTTGTTTTCCTAAGTATATTGGCTACTGAGATGCATGCAAAGATGGAGAAAGTATTAAAAGAAATTTAAGTTATTCCTTCGCGAATTTTCGAACTTTGGATCGAATGCTCTTCATCAAGTTCCAGACAAGTGTTGGAACCGCATTTTTTGGACGCTTGAGCCCAAATTTTTTTGAACTCCTGCATGTTCCCAGCTGCCTTACCAGTCTTTTTGAAGACCCTCTTCACGATTGCCCAGTAACGTTCGATGGGCGTTTGATGGATTGATATTTTTCTCAACGAAATCTATACCCTTTTCCGCAAGCCAATTGAGAGTGGTTTTGGCATAGTGAGCCGACGCTAAATCCGGCCAAAACAGTGGAGGTGTACTATGCTTCTTATATCAAGGCAACAATCTCTTCTGGAGACACTCAGATCGATAGATTTCCGCATTTATAGTTCCGGTAGTGTAAAAAAATGGTTGACTTCAAACCACAGGAACATATTGCTTGCCATACCAGTACCTTTCGACCAAATTCCTCCCCAACGACGGCAGTAAAGTCTGTGGACCTGGAAGGGTTTTTGAGTCCTCCTTTACATATGTCTCATCGTCCATCAAAACGCATGCATCCGGATGCTGCAAAAGATGCGAATACAATTTCCGGGCCCTTGTTGCTGCTCGCTTCTTCTGTTCTGCACTTTGTTTCGAGATTTTCTGCTTCTTGTAGGTCTTCAGGTGGTTTCGCCTCTTGATACGCTGGATCATTCCGACACTCGTTCCTGCTTTTTTTTGGCCAAATCACGTATTGACATTGATTTGTTCTTCATGATTAGAGATACCACTTTCTGCTCCAGTTTCGGGTTGGAAGAACCGGGTTTTCTGCCTTTTCCTGGTAGCTCATCCAAAGAATAGTGTTCCCCAAACTTATTAATGATGGTTTTAACACTCGCATGATGAATTCCAAACCGCTTCGCCAATTTTTGCATAGTAATACCCTTCTCACTTAGCCATGTGTCCAGAACCTTAATTTTCACTTCCTTTTCAATACGCGACATTTTGAAAACGCAGAATTTGAACCGCATAAACAAATAAACAAAAGAAAGCTGACAGTCAAACGCACAGCATGCAGTGTTCAGAGCATAAAAAACCATCACAAATACATGCGTACAACGCAAATGTATGTGGATAGCTTATATTGGATACACTCCTTACCTGACTAGTTTTGTTGACGTTTGGCTTTTCCCGCGTATCTTTATTTTTTGAAGTACGGAAGACTAATGTTGCTACATATATGAAGTGCAAACAAGCCATCAAACGTAAACAAACATTTTTTCTATACCCATTTATTTGTCGAGGCTCAAATGTTTTGCGGAGCCGTTATTCTTTGTACATTGATATATTTCTAATACTAATGTTAGTAGGATGGGGCCGAATACTCGTGACTTGCTCGAGGTTAAGGAATACAATAAATAAACAAGTTGGATACTTGGAAAAGGATTAAGAACAAGGAAGAGTAGACAAACATGTCCTAGCTGAAACACCTCAGTCACTTGTACGACTAATCAGTTAATCTGCCAAAAGAAACTAGATTCGAAATACATCAAACGAACACCTTCATGACAAAATTAGTCAAATGACTCTGTTATAGATCTACAGCATGACACATGAAAAATACACACGGATCCCAAGCAGCACACAACTGCCACAGCAAGTTGTAGATACTAGTTTATGACTAGAAAAAGTCACATATAAGTAATATCAACTCGTTTGCAACAAACGTGCCACTAGGTATGGGTCGAAAATGGAAGAAAATATTGGAACCGAAGTTGATGGCCCTAGAATCAGGACAGCTATACCAATGGGGCATAGTCCAACGGCATTTCAAGCAGAACTTCATGCCATTATTGAATGTGTGAATGTTTGTTTAACGAGGAAGTACAGATTTGCAAAGAATTGCTTTTTTTTAACGATAGTCTAGCAACTTTCAATGCCCTTGAAGTTTAAAAATAGAAGCTAGTGTGGGAACGCTAGCTGAAACAATTGTGTGGAGGCTCAGAGTCTTTGGGGACTGAAATAAAAGTTTGCGAAATGTCCATGGTAGAATCATTATTCAATCAAAGTTTGTCAATATTTGGAAAGGGCTGTTAGAGCCACTTGTAATTTGGCAAAGCGATCCTTGTAGGGTATTAAACTTTATAAAAACGGTCGAGCCTAACTGAGATCAGGGACAGTATTAACCAATGTTCACTACACCTTAATTGTGACAGGGTATTTGACTTGCACCAAAGCAAATATGGATCAAACAACAATAATCCTAATTGAGCGATGCAATTGTGTCTTGGCTCTACCGAAGGAAAAAAAAAGTTTCATCCATCGTCACATATTTTGCTTGCAATTCTTAGGTATTTTTGCTTATTTTACCTCTTATGCTGTGTTTTTAAATACCAAGGCCAGTTATCAAGATGAAAATTAGTTATTCATATGTTATTTTCTCCTGCTCGGGATATGTAAAATACCAAAGAATTGAATGTATGAATGCATGGTAGCCACCATCCCCTAGCCCTTTGCTTGATGCAGCTCCACTTAACAGCAAGATCAAATTGGGCCACTGATCTGAATTCGCACTATCGCTGTAGTGAAGGGCCAAAAACGGAGGGGTGGACCCGCAAGCAGAAACACTTACACGAAATCCACTGGGAAATTAAGAATCTCCTTCCAACGATATGATCCAACAAATCGAATAACACAATTCGCAATACTCATTAAGCTTTCTACAGGATGGCTTGTTAAGAAGGGCGCGTCACTCTCCCTGAAACTGTTGGAGTAGAACTCGCAGCACCGCACTGAATCGGTAGGATAAGAAATTATACTGTTTGTTCCTCCTAGACTCAGGCAGTCAATCAAACCATCGTCCAGTTTCAGCTTGAATGATACCCTGGTGCTCCCTCCCAACCCAGTATTTATTATATTTATATAAATATAGATGTAATGTAATAATAATATGTTATATATGATTATATAGTAGAGCAAAATTATATAAGGATATTTAGTTAAATTATGTAATAGTTGGAGTTCACGAGCCTATGATAACCATGTTAAACTAAATTAATTAACCTGCTGAAATAATAATATTAAGGCAGTAATAATAATATGCAGCTTCGTACCACTTTGTATCACTGATAGGTGACTGTATCTCTGAATGTGAAGGTCATCTTGTTATTCATTGAGGTATAAATATCAATAAAGCATTCAATTGTATATAAAACCATAATATTATATTATTACGTATTTAATCATGACATAGATATATAACCTTCTGGAATGAAGAGCATTTATTAATTTTGATTATTACTTGATATAATTTAATAAATAATTATACCGGCTGGATCTACCAAACTGAAGCAATTAAAATTTTATTAATTATTTTATTACTTCTTCCATAATATTATATGTATGATATGCAATTAATAATGATGAACAGCTGTGTTCCTCTGAACCGCTCAAATAGTAGTTGATGATCGTGTACTGAAATGTTAAGGTCATATTACGCCATTTAATGGAAAATATAATGAAGGAATTAAAGGTTGAGCGGTCGAGAGAGTCGTCAACATTTCTATTAATGAAAATATGCTAGAGCTTGTAAAAACATGCATCATATAATAACACATACTAGTATCTACACATCTATATATACATCCATTGCTACTTTCGAGAAGGCCACTCGACAGTGCTAGATACAGCTGAAAATTGATCCTCATTCTTACTGATGCTTCTACCAGAAGATGATCATCCTATAACCGCAAGACCTCCTCTCCTAAACTGTAATGGTACCTGAGAGAATTTACCTTTCTGGCGTAATACATGTAATGAAATATACAGAATTAGGCTATGAATAAACAATGTCCTATAAGATAAAATATATAGTGAGGGTATATTGTAATATGAATTGAAAATTACATGTGTGCCGACTGCTGTTTTGTTGCAATTGTAGACAAACTTGCGCATCCATTATGAACCAGAAAATTTAGGCAATGTATGACCGCCATGAAAAAAGAATTTTAAATTTTAAATTATTTTGTAATACCTGACGACCTGGAAGACCTGAAAGATATGAGAATGGAAAATTATGATATGATGTACCGGTCGCACCCCCTCACTTCGCTATTGTCGGATTGACAACATTGCCCAGGCTACGCCAACCAGCGTCTCCATGTTTCAACTGGCAGTCTTTTGTGATCATATGACTCGTGGAGGCGTGAGGTAGGAACTTGTGAGGACCAGAGGTCGGTCGCACCCTCCTGCCAAGTTGTCAACTCACCATTTGAAGCCCTATGTAAAATACCAAAGAATTGCAAGCAAAATATCTCTCGAATAACAACACATTTTATTTGGGACACCTGGGAATACCTTAGAGGTACTATTTTGGTATTTTTTACCTCAATTTGGTATTCGTATAACATTGTGAGAACAGTTTTATGGTATTATCCTCAGGTATTTTACCTCTTATGCAGCGCTCTTAAAGACATACGGGATCCAGTCCCTATCTCTTCGAAGTTTTCTGAGCACAAACCTTAAATACTATTAGGCCTTCGGGCGTGAGATTTTCAAGACTCGTTTGCTCCCCCCATTGCAGAGGGGTCCAGAATGCGAATTTAGCCGGAAAGATACATTTTCAGCCTAAGTTTAAAGTTTTGGAGCCAATAACAAAGCGCTTCTTTTAGTGTAAATGAAAAATAGGGTGGTCCTTATTTTCAGAGAAATAAAAAATCTAACATTTTTATTTGACGGCATACTTTTTTCGGACATGTTGTAGAATAAATAACTTTAAGCAACTTTGACGGTTTAATTTTTTTTTAATTTTTTTAAATGACCGAATAAGAGCATATTTTTCTAAAACTGTTTTTTGCTCTAACTTTTTTATTACAAATTTTCCAACAACGCTGTCTCCAGATGAGCTTTCATACCTTGAAAAGATGAATGTTTTGAAATATAAATCTTGCCGATGTCACCTACCTTCAGTGAGTAATTAACAATTTTCTTATAAAATTACGCCTTTTTCAAATGTCTTTTACTTAATTTAAAAACTAACCTATCTCCAGTTTTCAGACATGATATGCAGTAATGTAAATCCTTTCAAATGCTGCTCAGAAATTATTGGTTTGTCTCAACAAGAAAAACCAGCATTTCAAAAATGCCTATTTCGTTAAAAACCATAATAACTTTAGAGACGATTTCAGCACACCAAAATTTTTAACTTTTATTGTTCAAGAATCAATGAGCAGACAATTTCGCTAAAAAACTTGAAATAAAAAAGTTACAGCTAAATAACTGGCTTTTATCGGGACACCCTAAGCTACGTAAGAAAAAAATGCTCTAATTCGGTCATATCAAAAGGTAAAAAAAAGGTATATGATTAAAGTTTCTTGAAATTATTTATTCTAAAACATTTCTGAATAATGCATGCCTTTATTGCTGCAAACAAAAAAGTTAGATTTTCAATCTTCTCTGAAAATAAGGATCTTCATAGTTTTCATTTACACCAAAATAAGCGCCTTGTTATTAGAAACCACTTTTTGAAAGTCAATTTTCTTCCAAAACTTCAAACTTAGGCTGAAAATGTATCTTGACAGCTAAATTCGCATTCTGGACTACTGTGTATTGGTTAGCAATTTCAGCGATGTTTGTTTTGTTTTGTGTGTGATTTTTGGTCTCAAAAATCTGGAATTGATAAATAATCTAACCTATTAATCATGTGGAAAAAGGACTCCCTCCAGTTTCATCTTAGATACCAAAGCCAGTTATCAAGTTATTCGTTCCTGCTCGGGTGTAGCAACTACCACCATAAACTCGCTTTTCGTATTTTGAAGATGTCACGCAACATCCAGTAGGTCTTTCAAAACAAAATTCGTGTGTTGTAATGGGCTACCTCTTGTTTCCACAGGCAGTATTACTAGCTTTTCTATATGGCTCATACCGGTGATATTTCGTTATATTTCGGGTTGTACTTTATTTTTTCTGGTATGCCGCTAGTGCTGCTCTTGAAAATGAAAAAGTCATTTAAAAAGTCTTATCTTGAAAAGACACAACATAGGCTGTAGGAAAATCAATGATCGACCCCTATGGAACCAGTAGAATACCATCATTATTCGACAGCCAATGAAAATATTTACGATGCACTGGAATAGACCTCCACCCAGATCGTTCTACTCGTAAGTTCTCTAGCCCTACTCGGCCTCCAATATCTCTCTTGTAAATACCACCGCCCCGAAGAAGAAAGCTACATTAAATGCATGGCCATGCACACACACACGCACACACCAACACCCCATCATATATCTCCGCTAGACACGAACAAGAGATAGCTCTGAACAAGGCAAACAAGGCCCTCTGCGCCACCATCGACTGCAGCCAACCACATCCTCCTCCGCGGCGATCCCCGGGACTGCCAGGAAATGTGGAATGCTGCAACGAGATGGCGATGATCTTTTCACGACGACGACGACGCGATACTGCGGCACCACCTCAGCTCAGTGCCGGGCACCTACATTTCCCGCGATCGGACAACCGCGAGAGTAGTTGATTATCATGACCTTTCCTACGACGGCGACGACGACTGGCAAGAGATATGAACATTCGATTCCTGCTCGAAAGCCGTTTATTTTATGTGTCTCGGCGTCTTGCGATATTGCACTCATGGGAAGAAGAAAAAATAACACTATTATTGAACCCTTTCCATGTAGATGGCGAAGAGAGTGCAGTTTTGCAGTGCATCTCTCAGTACGACACGCAACCTTCGTGTGGCATTATAGTTGTCATCGTCTTCGTGGCTGTACGGCATGACTAGAAAGCATGTTTGATAGCACACAACTGCATCGTCATCGCCGTCGCCGTCGCCGTCTAATGCGATGCAATGGGAGTGAGTCTTCGAGCAGCAAAATGGCCAATTGGAAGCATTGCGGGGGAAGGGAGCGGGTAATGCTACACCAACCAAGCGGTTTCAACTTTCAAGTTTCATATTTTTTTAGCCCGCAAAAACTCGAACCTCCTCCGCTTGTGGCAGTCGGTCGGTCGTCGTCGCCAATAATGCGTCCGGGCAGGCAGGCTCTGGTCAGGGTGAACCAGCCGAGAGAAGCCGGCTGTCGACTGTCATTATCCGCTGCGTAATGTGGCCGAGTGGTTTATACGGTTTCTTCGGGAGCCGAAGGGAGGAATTAATGTCGAGGTGGGACCGTAAAAGATTCGGAACGATAAATGCACGTAAAAAGAGTAATTGTGTGTGTCGTAAAAAATTATGAGGAAGGTTGGTTCCTTCTGCTGCGGTGTCCTTGAGTAGGTGGTTTGTTTGGGAGGGCGACTTGCGAGTGAGTTTGTGGTGATAGTGATTGTAAAACAACTTCACCGTTTTCAGTGAGTTTATCATGCACACTTGTTACCGATTTAGTTGTTCTCAAACGATTGAGAACTTTGTTGGGACGTAATTAAGCGAAATAGGCGATTTTCCTGATTTCTAATTCCCATGATTTTACATGATTAAGCTAGATGATTTTCTTCATGATCTTCAAATGTCCTAAATTTGACTAAATTTGATCAAAACCCATTGTTATACGCTCGAGATCTGTATAAAATAATAACAAGTTTCAAACTGGCCGCTTAATTTTAGTGAAAAAAATATTTTCTTCGTTCCTGACTATGGCCAATGATATTCATAATAAAATTAAATGTTAGAATTGATGGATTTGAAATAAAATTTATGAGCTTGTACAGGGTGTGGCAGAAAATAATGCGAAAATTTGTTCTATTTCTTTCAAATCCCATTTTTAACTAATTCAAGCAATAAAATCAACATTTTCGAGTGCAGTTATCTTCATAAAGTCCTTTTAAAAAAAATTTATTCAATGTGTCCTCCACTTTTATTTTTAACATCCTCGAGTTGACACCGGAAGCCAGAGCATGCCTTTCGGACGTAGTCCTCCGACATTGACTGCCATTTGCGTGTTATGGTTGACTTCAGGGTTTTCACACTAGAATGTGATGTTTTGCAGGCTCGTGCTTGAACATATGCCCAAATTGTATAATCCAAATCCTTCGGCCAAAACTTCATGTTATCGTTCAACCATTGTTGGGCTCAATTGGACGTGTGACACGGCGCTCCATCCTGCTGTAGGACAACGTTTTGGTCCTCGGAGAAGTTGGCCTTCACACAGGGAAGCACTCGGTCCTTTAAAATACCGATATACACTTCGGTATTGATTTTAACCCCAGCATCAATGAAAACAGGTGGCATTTTCAAACCGTTGGACGCCACCAAGCCAAACATCATGACACCAGCCGGATGTTTGGATTGAAATTTGAATTTCACTTTTTCCAGAAGGTTCTCCATTTTCTGCGGTGAAATGAACCGGTCCGTGTGGCTGTTGGCCTCAGCATCGATGCTGAAAAGCTTTTCGTTGGAGCACAGGATTATCATTTTTTCCTTCTTCAACAAGGAAAACAATCTCTTGGAACGAGCCACTCGTAGTTCATTGACCCGGCTCGTAATCAAGTGGCGTTTCACTCTGGCTCTGGAAGATGCATGCAGGTCTTCTTTGATGATTCTCCACATGGATTTCTCCGAAATATTGGCTTCCTCTGCAAGTTTTCTTATGGAACGCACCGAGTTACGAGCAATTTTTGCACGGAACGATTTGATGCAAAGTGCAAAGCGCGGACGTCCGCTGCTTAGGACCATCCTGCAGGGACTTTTTTATGCGGTAAACTGTTGTCAAATGGCACCCTACCACCTTGGCAATCTCTTTCGGCTTCTACTGGGCGAGTAACAAACTGGTGATCACTTCTTTCGTGAATATTTTAACGAATTTGCAATAAAACAAATAGATTGTTTGGATGCAGCACTTGGAAGTTAACATAAACAATTACACTTTCTACATAAATTAGTCACTAGCTACACGAGTTAACCCAATACTCAAGTTTGAACATTTTCGCATTATTTTCTACCGCACCCTGTAGTTGAGTATTTTTCAAATAGTATACTCGAACATTAAGGCAAACAAAGTTGTACATTGTGAGTTACAATGTTTTCAATGTTGATCGTTAAACCATATGCATAAATCATTTCAGAGTTTTGAAGTGGTTTTGTTTGTAATTTTGATTTATGAAATGCTGTGTTGAGTGAAACCAATTTATCTAACAATAGAAAATCTTAAAGATTTGATTGAAAACCAAACGACAGTTGCGTATAACTAGAAATTAAGAGCCTATAAAAGGACATTACAGCCATATTCTTTGGAAGCTTATAAGGCAGAGATATGGGACTGTTGCAGCAGCAACAGTAGATCTGGCCGCACTGGTCAACAAGGGGAGTGATCATCGCTATGACGAATCTGCAACATAACTGTCAGATGATAATGCACATGTATTTACTTTATTTTAATATGCTATTGAAACCTGATTTTATTGAATTCGTTGACCGTAAAGACGGGCAATGAACTAATTATAACGATATTATAACGGATAATTGCTAGGTAAATTATAACCAACAAATTATCGATTAAAGTGTCACTATCTGTGTTTTTTGCTTTTAAGCAATATAGGGTTTTAGGTCGCAGAAAATTTCTGCAACCTACGGCGTTCGTGCTAGGGAAAACTGAATTATATGTCCGGTACGATATTTTTTTTAACTTACTCTAACGACTTTTTGTAAGTCTAGTTTTGAAGCACTTACATTTTCGAACAAAGCTATCAATTATCACACTCAAATCAATTCCGACAAAGCTTCGAAAAATTCACGATAGCCACCCAAACGGATGGAAGCAGCTGCGCAGCTTGTAAGCGGTATGACTCTGGACGATTTCATATAGGATCGAATACTAGCCCAGGGCTGGGTCTGGAACGTCTCGGATGTCGAAGAAGGTGCCATAGGTGGTGATGAGAACTTACCTCGTGCATCGCGAATCCAGCAGCAAATTCTGCACCCAGCAGAGAATGAAGCCCCTAGCAGCGGTTTGGCGAAAACTTGGAGGCTTGGGTGGTCAGATGTCAGCAACAGTCTAATCCAATCCAAGATCAACTAAACGATAGGAAAGAGCAAGTGGAGCTCTACAGGAAGCAGTTTGAAAGCCTTCGCTTCGCAGAATCGGATCTTCAACCATCGATGGGTGCGTTAGGGGTACCAAACCGATACAACTTCCAACCGGTGACTAGAAGCCAGAGAGCAAATACGTCTACCCCGGTCAGGTAAGATCGTTAGGCGCGATTCCGAAGCAGAACTAACAGGAACGCATCGAAACAGGCAAGAGTCAAGCCTTTCCACATGTTACTAGTAAAAGCGATACTTTTCCAAGTTTGCCTTTATTCCCGTCCAAACACATTGAGTAGCAGCTTTACGGTCGTCCGGAAATCCTCATAAACCTTCTATTTCACAAGGTTCGGTCAACTCCGTCTCCTCAACCTGACAGGTTGCATGGATGGATTGAGTACGGCTTAGCGGTGTAGGAATTGTGTGACCATATCCAAGTGGCAGATCAACTACTTCAAGAAATCTTTGACAAGTTGCCTGCCGATCGGAAAATGATGTGGGCTGATTACAAACGGAGGCTCCACGGAGTTAATTTGAAGACGTTTGCCGATCATATGTCAGGTTTGGTTCAAGATACAATGAACATGGTGATGTACGTGCCAGAACATAAAAAGAGCAGCGTTAAATCGAAGAAATACGTGAATAGTTGCAAGAAACGATCAAGCAGTTTTTTTGCAGTGGACTCTTCTGGAGCGATTCCGACGCCGGTCTGCGTCACTAAAGAAGAGGAGCGGGAACAGCGCCTGTTGAAACAAACCACGAAAAATATGTGACAACACTTTGAAACGGCCCTTCTTTGGAAGCAAGATGACGTCAAACTTCCTGACGCCTCAGCCTTGGCTGTGCGTATGCTGCGAACTAGACCGAGATCCTGCCTTGAATACAAATTTCCACCAACAAATCCAAGAATACCAGAAATAAAGGTTACGTCCACCAAGCGACTTCAGAAAGCGGAACATGGTACTTGCCGTTGGGCTAGGTTACAAATCTCAACAAAGCCAGGAATGTGCGCATTTTATGGGATGCATCGGCGAAGGCTGGTGGAATCTCGTTGAATAGTTTGCTGTTTAAAGTCCCAAATCAGTGGCAGTTCTGGGTAGCGCTGAATGCTGATGTACAAGGAACGTTCCACCATATATTCATGCGAGACGTAGATAGGTGCGTAAATACTCCTCTTCTTGTACAGGAAGGACAAAACGCAGCCTTTGGAGGTTTGGCGCAGTTCGTCAAGAACTTAAATGCAAAGAAGCATGCGGATTAGTTCCCGCGTGCCGTGGATGGTATTCTCCGTAGTCATTATGTCGACGACTATTTGGATAGTTTCGGAAGTGTTAAAGAAGCGAAGCAGGTGGCTGTACTGCATCGCTGCCTCCAGCAAGACCAACCGTGCATGTTCGACCATTCAATTATGTGGGTTTGAACTACTTCGGGAAGCTGCTAGTAAAAGTCGGGCTAGCCAATGCCAAGCAATGGATTTAACTACTTACGTTCCTTACGGTTCTTGCTGTACACCTGGAGGTAGCATTCAACTTGTCGACGTCTTCTTGCGTATCCTGCGTGCGGCGCTTTGTTGAAATGCGCAGTTCACCTTTAGAATTTATCAGTGATAACGGAGCCAACTACCAAGGACCTGAACGTCTGCTGCTGGAACAAATAAGCCAGGGACTGTCATTACCGTTCATCAATGCATCGACGAAATGGACCTTCATACCTCCCGGGGTCCCACACATAGGAGGAGTTTGGGTACGACATGTGCATTCCGTCAAGAGAGCCATGATGGATGCGTACACTGAGGGGAAGTTGGACGATGAGGGATTACAAACACTTGCAGTGCACTGGTCGTGGAAGCGGAAAGTATGGAAAAGTCAGTAGCGCTGACACCAAATCATTTTTCGATGGGAAGTTCGAGCGGTGTCAACCAAGTGAATCTAGAACCGGGTCAGCCGCAGCATCGTCTGAAGGATATGTGGGATCAGATCCAGCAAAAGCTAAACCGTTTCTGGTATCGCTGGACTGCGGAGTTCCTACCAGCGATACGGAGGCTACCGAAATGGTTCGAAGAGGTGCGGTCAATGCATGACAGTAACTTGGTGCTGGTAGTCAATGACAGCGGGCGTACCTGCTGGGCACGTAGACGGTTAGTCCAGACGATCATTGACCTAGTGATTGGGTCAAATGGCATTCGGTAAAATGGCTTTCATCCTAACGACATTCGGCCTCCCAAACCATCACCCAAAAGCCAAGAAGGTCATTCAGTCTAGTGAGTTCAATCGATGTTTTTTAACTGACCAACGTTTCAGCTGTTTTTGGCAGCCTTCCTCGGGGGGAGCTGAGAGGGTTCCCTAGATAGTTTAGATTGTTTTCAGCACATCATCTTTTAATACTAACATCAAAAGTGGCCGTTTTCACATTGATTTTCAATAGTTAGTTGTCCCATATATTTTTTATATGATTTTCTACGGCATAAATGATTGTTGAGGATGGAGCTTGCTATAAATATTGTGGTACCTTACAGTTACGGGCGTTTTCTTTAGTTTGTTCATAAATTTTCCCCACTAGCCAAGGATAAAGGATGGAACGGTCAAAACTTGGTCGACTTAAATATGACGTAGATTTTTAACCGTGCATTGAAAAAACTTGAACACCCCTCATTGTGTAGGTATATGCATGTTGATTCTATTTTGTTTTTTCCATTTTATATTCAGTTGTCAAAATGGCGTCGTACCAAAAAAAGGACCGTATCAAAATTTTGTACGCGCATAAGCAAAATCTAAATTATTCCCACGTCAACAAAATCACTTAATATCGGCAAATCAACCGTGATGAATCTTATAAACGTGTTCGAAGAGTGTCTGACAACTGCCAGACCGGAAGCAATCCCAACCTTTCCATCTGAGATATCGGAAACAAATTGGGAAAGTCCCACACAACAGTGCCAAAAGCAAAGAAACGTGACGGACTGTCAACATATAAGGTTGCAGTGACACCAAATCGAGACGATAAGCATAACAAAACAGCCAAAGAAAGAGTGCGCAAGTTGTACACGAGATTGTTGACCATGTTTGATTATGTCGTAATGGACGATGAAATATACGTCAAGGCTGATTTCAAGCAGCTCACAGGTCAAGAGTTTATTCGGCTATAGAAAAGTAAAAGATCTAGATAAGTTTAAGCAGAAAACAATATCAAAGTTTCCGAAAAAAGGCTTGGTTTGGCAGGATAAAAAGCGATAGCCTCGTGACAACTGCACTGTCAACCAAACTATTTATGTAAAGGAATGCTTACAAAAACGCTTGTTGTCTTTCTTGAAGAAACATAGTTGTTTCGTGCTGTTTAGGCCAGACCTCGCTTCATTTCACTACTGAAAAATGGCTAAAGAATAGAATACCACCAATAGTGTGCAAATCGTACCCAAGGAAAAAAACTTTCCAAACTCGTCGAAACGGACCTAATTGAAACATATTGGGCAATCGTAAAGAGAAACCCCAAAGGAACTCAAAAAACATTTGGAAGTGAAAAACAGTTCAAAGCAAATTGGCGTTCAGCATCAAATAAGGTGGATATAACAGCGGTACAAAACTTAATAGAAGGTTTAAACGTAAAGCCCGACAAATCGCAATTGGAATATCGGAAGCCTAAACAAATAATATGGCATCACTCCATGGCTATTTTCCGTAATGACAGGATTCCAAATCCCTCCCGAACACCATGACTTTTTTGTATTCGTTGCACTATTATTGTCCGAGATGAACTACAACTCGTGTGAAATTAATGATTTCTAAGTGTGAAGACGAATTCAGATGACCGGCTGAGGCAAGGTAACTATAATATCTCAGGTGGAAACTATAATAAACCACCTGAGATATTAGAGTCACCTTGGGTTGAAGATGGCGTCGTTGCTTCAGCTTCCGGTTTGAATTTCTTTCCCGATCCAGGTTTCTTAATTGTTGATTACGTTAGCGATTGTTGATTTCTCCACTTTTAACAATAACAATATGTACGAGTAGTTCAGATTTTCGCGATGGGCGAGCAAAATTTTGATCAGTTGCTCTTGCTTCTTGGCCGCCATTCTGAAACTGAAAATCAAAGTCAAAATAGCGGCGTCATTTTTCACGCACACAACTACGAAATGAAAGGTGTTCAGGTTATTTAATTGCACGATTGAATTAAATGAATCAAATTTGAACCAAATTTTGGTAATAGCACCTTTTAAATATTCTAATTAAATCATGTAGAGAATTCATTCGTTTGGTACTTATCGAAAACTGTTGTGATTTTGATAATTGTTCTACATGCAATGTTAAAAAAACAGAAACATATTTTTCTCATCGGATGCTTTGTCAGGAGATGCACACATTCCCGTTTATTAAGTTTACCAAACGTGATTACTTCTTCCCATTTACAATAATGAAAACACACTTCAATAGAAGGCGAAGCAAACTTATTTCAATTTTCGAAACCAGCTGTATGAAAATTATTAATCGTTCTAACGGTTTAATTCCATGACATATAGGGTGTATGGAATCAAATTGCGACACATACAAATATTCGGCACAATTCACCCGTTTAGCCAATCATCTTCAAACTTTGAGGGAGTAAAATAAAACATGTTATGAATATTTTCCTATGTTTTTTTTATTCAATTTCAATTCCATATCCAAATGCACGAACCTTCTTCTTTACACTACCCATAAGGTCCTGTACAACATCTAGACCATCTTTTTTTAGTGTGGCAATGCATTTTTCCCTCATATCTTCCTCCGATTTCATTTCCTTAGGATGCTTCATGATGACCTAGTACTTTTCGATTGGCCACAGTTCCGGTGCGTTCGGGGGGTTGAGATCCCAAGCAACACAGCTTGTATTAAACATGTTAAAAGTACTTTTAAATGACAAAAAAAGGTTATAAATTTAGGTGTATAATACTTTATTTCATACTTTTATATGACGCAAAAAGCGCAAAAAGTGAAGCCTTATAAAACATAAAAATATCCCCATGCAAAAATATAAACATCACCAAGCGTGGGAATTGAACACTAGTCGTTGGATAGGTTTGTAGCTTTTTCGATAAGCCAAGTTAGATTGTTGAAAAGTAAGTTCTGAGTATCTATGATATGATTCCCGTTGGCAGTGAAACCACAATTTTGTACAACAAATCCATCGTAAGGAGAAAAAAGAACATGTTTTGCAAAACATGGTTGATGTAATGTAATTTCAACAGCATATAGAACTGCCCATAAAATCTTGTCCTGTTTTTGTATTATAAATGTATGGAATCATGTTTTTGAAAACAATAATAAAGTATTAATCACTAGCAGCAGTGAAAAACGAATTTTATGCTCGATCGTTTGTCAGAGTGATATATAGAATACAAGAGTTACAAACCGCTTCAAACTTGACATGTTTTGCAATACGTTTATAATACATTTATAATACAAACTATTATAAATCATTCTAAAAAGATGTTTTGTTTGTTACTTGGGATGCTTCGGCACGAAATTGACCTCCTTAGGCCTGTACCACTTCAACACCTCTTTCGAGTAATGGCACGAGGCAAAATCCGGCCAGAAAATCGTAGGACCATCGTGTGAGCTCAGAAGAGGAAGTAGAAGCTTTTGGAGTCATTCTTTTAGGTACACCTGCCCATTGACCGTTCCAGTTGTCACGAATGGGGTGTTCCACTTGCCACTCGATCAAATTGCTTGCAAAATCATATTTTGTTTGGCAAACTTTGACATCTTCTGCTTTCTAACGTCATCAGGGACATCGAATTTATGATGAGCAGTGAAAAACTGGAGCCCCTGAAGCTGCCGGAGGTCTACTTTTACATACGTCTCATCTACCGCAACGAGCCAATGTGGTTTCGTCAACATCTGGGTGAAGAGCTTCCGTGCACGTGTTTAACTTACCGTATTCTTTCGTTCATCGCAATAAGGTGCCTTTTGGACTATGTACGTGGGTAGTCCTTCGCATTTTTTCGCATCTTGCCCGAAAGTTTTGGTAAGATTCAGTTTCTTCGCCACATCTCGAACTGAACTGTCGGAATTCCTCTTGGAAGTGTGACCAGTCACTTTGTTCGCTCACTCAATGCTAAGTTTTTCTAACAGAAATGGGGGTATTTAATCGAAAGAGGAAAGATCTACAGATAAATATTAGCTAGCTAGATAGGGTCTTAAAAGTATATAAATTAAGAAAACTTAGGTACTATGATATGAAATATCATGCTCATAAATAAATGCTTAAACTACCATAAACTACTTAACTTAGATAACATGCAAAATAAAAGCTAGTAGCTAAATTACGGCCAATGTTAGTATCCGACAACAGCACACTGAATAGATGATGTAATCAGCCTACACAACACAACACAACACAACAACAACACCCCTTCGAACTGGTATCCTTGGTAGCAGTACTGCCTGATGCTCTCGACTCCCAACACAGAATGCTACCTAGAGAAAAAAGGCCTGTTCGCCGTTTCCTGAGTCTTGCATGTGAGGAGACTCGGCCACTTGCTTGAGCACCAGCAATCGACCTACACCATAGCTCACGAAGAAAACCCAAAAGTTCAACAAAATTGTGGAATAAAAATTGTTCTTGGTGATTGGTTAGCCATCACCCGTTCGCAAAGCGAGCAAACACCTACGGATCGTATCCAAATCGATCGGCAACCAATCGATCGGCACCCACTCGATTGGTATTAGTGGCAGCCAAGGCGCGCAAACGGCAACGATATACCTCACAGGACTAGCGACACCACCAGATCGGCGTAATCGACGCATCTGCGGCACAATCGGGGCAATCGGCACGATTGGAGGCAAGGTGGTGATCAGCGAAATTGCGTGGATGACGCAAACATCCATCACCGAATCGGCGTTCTCGACACATCGCAATCGGGGCAATCGGCACGATTGGCGCGGAAAATATTGGAGCAAGCAGGCAACGGAGCACGGAAACCTCGTGTGGACTAAGTTGACCAGCGTTCATCGACGGGCCCAACACTGACACCACACACCATAACCGTGAGTAGAGTGTATCGGTAGGGATATAGCTAGGGCTGATAGGGACTGTTAGGGCCAAAAATTTAATAAAACGCCGTAAAATTAAAATAATTTATCTCTATGGTTTTTCCTCTTATTTTGTAACCTCGGTATGAAAGAGCCGACCCAGAGTGTGGTTAGAGTCACTTAAGGGCTGAGCGGGCGTAACTTAAGGCAAGTTACAGAAGCTTGAACTACCCGCTTGTGATTCTTAACACTATACGGAGACCCATTTTTGCCACTGTTTTCTTTCCGATCGAGGGTCAAACATTCGTGGCACCGATTTAAAACACGAGACACTTTAAATTGTACCATTCTCAGCTTCCTGCTGGTGGCATGATGCGTAAGATCCGGATTTTTTAGGTACGTGCGCAAAATTTCTTTCCGCCGCTGCTGTTCATCCAATTTTATCTTCGCAACGATTGCATATCTGCTAGTGCAACTTACACAGCGTAAACACATACTCATTGAACTCATTCCACCCAAAATTTCAATAGAAAATAAAAAAAAGTTATGGCCATTTATAAGTGGTGCAATTAGATTCGGTACAACCATTACGCATATTATTAAATTTGGCTTCTTCCTTCAAACATCATAGAGAAAAAGAAAATCAGAATTGCATCATTTCGGAATGTTTCAAAATTGCATCATATTCGAACAGCTCGCATTAAGTGGTAAATCTCTCTAATTTGCTTTTGAAAAAAGCACAGCATTTAGCACCAACGGAAGCAATCACATAACCTCCTAGACGCCTGTCTGTCGAAGTCCAGTTCCCAGCGAGGAAGACTTTAAATTTTCAAACAACTTTCCGGTCGAACCAGATAGACAAGACAAACTTCTGCTTGGCACTTTGAACGCATGCGCGCCACGACGGTTGTTTATCCACGAAAAAATATGCCCCCGTGGAGAGAGAGAGGATCAAGGAGAGGGTTTAGACTCGAACTTTTAATCCCCACAGCACTACTATTAGGGTGTGGGTGAGAATCAGTGTGCCAGAGAGCTTTTGCCGTTTGTTTCGGAAATGAAGCAAATAGAGTGACTATTGCTTGGCGGAAGGGGTGAGGGGGTTGGGGGATTTGTTTTTCTTCTCCAAGCTAGAACCTAATGTTTCGTCATGGTTCCTGTTTCGCTTCCGGGCCCTGGTAGAATATTTGGGAAACTAGGAAAATCGTTCAGTTCCGACTGAATTTTTTTCTCGGTACGGAATAGGCACTCTTCTCGTTTCCGTAGTGGTGCAATTTTTTCAGGAAGCTCAATAGATATAGGGAATTCTTGAGACTGGCAGAACGAAATAATGACATTGTGGAGGATCACGTCGTTGTTTGGGAGGGGCGGCTACTACTGTAGTGCAATGTTCTTCCCGGTACTATAGTTGCTCAGAGCGAGTGAGAGAGTGAGTCGAAGGAAAATCGATAAATATATGTGCAACTTCATTTCAGCAGTGGCGTTGCAGTTGACGATGACGGTGGAAAATATCAAAATTAGGTCATCGAAGCAATAACGGAGCACATAAGGAAGGAAGGCAAAAGCGTAAACAGCCATTTTCGGATTGGGTATGATTCACTGAAATCACAATGCAATCTAGGCTGGCAAAACGGTGCACGGAAATCACATGTTCTGAAAATGTTCAAATCGTTCGAATGCAAGTAATCTACTCGATTGCCACTAAACAACTTCGAACTCAAGCCGATAAAAATCAAGCAAAACGCTAATGATCTTATCCGAAGACAAACATCCAATCACCAGAGTGAAGAAGCATTGCCCCGAGACGAAATAACAACATCAACAATTCCAACGCCGACGTCAACAACTACGAAAAAAAAAGCTCGCGATAACCCATGTCGTGACTAGAAGACATAACATCACAAAACGAAGCGCTCGTATTTTCTTCCTGCCTCTAACCTCGCGCACGGGAATAAACTAGGTACCCTCTGGAAGGTAGACAGCGTTCTCCTCGCCCATCCAAGCGATCGCCCCGGTCGGATGGATGGAGTTAAAAACAACGCTTGTCAAAATGTCAGCCATTTTGGGTTTCTTTGGTTTGGTTGCGGCACGGCGGACCGCCAATGTCTACCTACTGGCAGGCGCGGCTCTGTCCAAAGTTGAAGGCAAGGCACATCGCGAGGGATTCGATTTCTTCGCTCTTCTCTTGCCTCCTCTGCGACGGCGAACCGAACTAATCGGGAATTTCGTTGGAAGGATTGAAACAAAACCGTTAAGATGGAGTGGAGACGCGATGTAGTGGTGGCGGCGGCGGTGGTAGAATGGATGGAAGACATCATCGCGCTGGTCCGGGTCCGATCCAATCAAGTCGTGTTCTATTTTAGCGTCACGATTCATGCTCTTCGATCGGTGTTTTTGTTGCTCTGGTGTCAGGAAAAAGTGCCTGGGTTTCTTGTAATAAAGTGGATTACAAGTGCACTTCGGAACAATATTTATGTTCTCGGTGATAGCCGGGTAGACAGCGTTCGGCTGGGGAATTTATTATGCCGGAGAATGTTACTTGTTTCAGATTTCTAGTACTAGTAAATTAGTTAAATAAAAATATTCCTTAATATAAGGTGCAAATTGAAAAGACTAAGCCAGGATTATCAAGAACTGCAGAGCCTTTTATAATAAAAATAATATGATTTTGTGTCAGTTGAACTATAGTCACTGTGTACAACAATTGTTTTATGCAGCCAAACGACCTGTCAACTTTTGATTCCCTTTAAAAGAGCAAGTGTTGTGATCAGGTATTGTTTTGACAAAAGCCAATTATGAACAAATAAGGGATTTTCTACTTCCATGTTTAGTAAATGTAAGTATTTAAAATGTAACTGAATATATTTGTTATAATTAGTAATGGAGAAAACAAATTAAAGTATTTTTGGCTTCCTAGAATCTGAAAATCTGCCGAAAGGACGCATAATGCAAGCCATTTCTGCCTTATATTGTCTTTCTTTGGAAATCGAAAGAAACCCACAGAATTCACTTCACATCGCGAGTTATTGCCACAATTTCGCTCCAAACAATTCAATTTTTACACGGCACTTTTCACTATGCTTCTAAATGAATATCTTCAAATGGAATCAAACAAACTACCTACATCGAAACCGAATCTTTTTTTAGCCTATTGCGCTGTTTACTTAAAGTTTGTGCAAATACAATTCGTGCCAGAACAATTGCTCAAATTTATGACATCTTTCAGGGTTGGCAGATTGTATGATTTTGTGTTGTGCGGTTTATCTACAGTGTTTATAAGTTGAACTGGGATAGCATGAGCATGAGAATGATTGGCCGCCCGAGGTTGCTACTTCGTTATTGCCAGATCAGCTGTTATTACACAGAGAACCAATAGATGATGCTTGGGACTAACATACATCCTCAATGTGTAACAACTGGTGATCCCAAACAAAGGCAATACTGACGCCGGCCTCGCCCGAATGTGGATCAAGTAAGAAAAGGGTAGGAATATGTTGACCTGATACTCGCCTAACTGGAAGCCGCGGAGTCCACTGCACTTCCACGAAAAATCACTGCGATTTTGGAATGGGTACCAACAGTGAAATATTTGAAAATTAGATTCGATTTCCAATTTGAAACGATATAAACCAACAGTAAGGATGCTATTAGGGCCACTCACAGATTGTCTCTTTTTGCGTGACGTAATTCATGAACGTTCTGTTAGTTGAACTGGTATAAGAGATAAAGTTTTAAAACATTGTTAAATGGAACTAAGTACCATCACTTTTAATTCATTTATTCTAAAGGGTAGAATGTTGTTACTATTTATTCCTGAAAATGCTCCTCATATCCATAAAATAAACAAATAATTACACTCTAGGACACCTGTTTTTTCCGCTGAACGCTTAACTGACTAGAATGTAAAATGAGGAAATTTCAGGAAATTAAAATGATACTCGGAAAATATTCAACAAACAAAGATGCTCTTCAAAACTTCATATTATGTCAGATATTTTTGAAACTTTCAGGGAATAAATAAACACAAATTTTATTTATTGTGCAACAAAGCTATGTTTTTGCAAAGTTGGTATGTTCAACCTCCTTCCCCTTACCTTGGACTTGACGCAATTGCTGTGCAACACTTGCGCCATCTATCTTACACACTTAATAGAACGATGCTATATCCGCCAAAAACAGAGTGTCACCTTCGTTTGACCGAAGGAAGGTCAGCAGGCGCTTCTGGAGGCATTCTGCTTCTATATTTGGCCGTTGATGGTGCCGGTCATTATGTACGGCTTGCTGCATTTGCCGCACCCACGCATATAAACACGCATAACTACAGGGTGCGGCAGAAAATAATGCGAAAATTTGTTTTATTTCTTTCAAATCCCATTTTCAACTTATTCAAGCAATAATATCAACATTTTCGAGTGCAGTTTTCTTTATAAAGTCCTTTTAAACAAATTTATTCAATGTGTCCTCCATTTATATTAATAACATCCAGAGCATGCCTTTCGGACGTAGTCCTCCGACATTGACTGCCATGTGCGTGTTATGGTTGACTTCAGGGTTTTCACACTAGGGTGTGATGTTTTGCAGGCTTGTGCTTCAACATATGCCCAAATCGAATAAACCAACGGATTGAAATCTGGACTGCTAGGGGGCCACAAATCCTTTGGCCAAAACTTCATGTTATCGTTCAACCATTGTTGGGCTTAATTGGACGTGTGACACGGCGCTCCATCATGCTGTAGGACAACGTTTTGGTCCTCGGAGAAGTTGGCCTTTACCCAGGGTAGCACTTGGTCCTTTAAAATATCGATATACACTTCGGTATTGATTATAACTCCAGCATCAATGAAAACACGCTGCATTTTCAATCCGTTGGACGCCACCTAGCCAAACATCATGACACCAGCCGGATGTTTGGTTTGAAATTTCAATTTCACTTTTTCCAGAACGTTCTCCATTTTCTGCGGTGAAATGAACTGGTCCGTGGCCACAGCATCGATGCTGAAAAACTTTTCGTCGGAGAACAGGATTATAATTTTTTCCTTCTTCAACAAGGAAAGCAATCTCTTGGAACGAGTCACTCGTAGTTCCTTGACCCGGTCCGTAATCAAGTGGCGTTTCACTCTGGCTCTGGAAGATACACGCAGGTCTTCTTTGATGATTATCCGCTTGGATTTCTCCGAAATATTGGATTCCTTTGCAAGTTTTCGCACCAGGTTGCAAGCAATTTTTGCACGGACCGATTTGATCACGTTCGGCGGAAGTGCAAATCGCGGACGTCCGCTTCCCGCATTTTAACGAATTTGCATTAAAACAAATAGAACGTTTGGATGCAGCACTTGAAAGTAAACATAGACAAATACACTTTCGACAGAAATTAGTCACTAGCTACACGATTTAACCCAATACTTGAACATTTTCGCATTATTTTCTGCCGCACCCTGTAGTCTTACTCACAAAATTTACCCATGTGCTTTAAAAAGTTTAACAAAAAAGTAAGAGTTGCATTTTATTTTCGAGCACAATCTTTAGTTCTCCGCTAAATGTTGAAACACATTAAGCTGAGAACTGATTTCCTAAGGATGAAAAATAAACAAAATTTTACAGAATTTAGTAGGAATTCCAAACAAACTTTACAATGCTGGAAAGAGTGATTTTGACTAAATCAGATTGGTTTGCTAATATCTCTTACGAAGCACTGATGTTCAAACGATCATGTATGATAAAACTGTTGTGCTTGATTATTTGCTGCCAGTGTGAGCTCTTTCCATTATTACATCCTTATGAACGAATCCAATTTGTTGCTTATTAACCAATATTGATCAGGTTTTATGCGTTATCGGAGGCTGTAATCGCTCAATAATTGAAATGCAGTATTGTTCGAAACAATGTTTAGCTTGAAATGCCACGACGATCATTTTTGACCATTTCTCTACCATCAGAGGAAAAGCATATATTAAAGCATTCTTCTCTTTTCATAGAGCAAAGAATGGCGCTGTAGGGCCATAGAGGCAAGGATTATAGTTCGTGATAACCTCACAACTGGTTAAAGGTAATGGAGCATCACTTAACCTTCTTAGACTAGACGCTCCCAACGGCCTCTTTTAAATAAATTTTTGTTTCGTTCACCAAAAAGAGCATTCTGTTCAACCTTCTTTTGGTGTTAGGTCAATATGACCCGGAATAAAAGTATTTTGACGTTTCAGAAGGGCTGTTAAAAAAAATTACGAATAAGGTGATTCGAATCATACTGACCCGGATTTCAAACTCACGTTGTGGAAACAATAAATGACCAAATTGTAAAGCCTTTTTTTATAAGGGTTTAATTAGGGTCTGAATTTTCAGTTTCTGGTGAGTATTGACCCGATTGGCCCCAATGAATCTGTGCCGGAAGAGGGTATGTTTTGCCACGATCCATGAGGCGGCGACAGATACAAATTTTCATTGGAACATGCCTTTCGGATTTTTGTTGAGTAGTCTACTTCTAGCCTAGAAATGGTCCAATATTGATAATTCTGGAATAATCCGGTACCCCAGAAGAGCTCTTAAGGAGAAGAAAAAAAACGAATTTTCATCGAAACATGCCTTCTGACGGCTTAAACTTCATGACTTTTGACCTAGTGGAAAGCTTAACATTAACTGCGTGTTATTCGTTTTATTGAATCATACTGCTGGAAGGAGATTCTCTTATTCCCGCAGGTTTCACGTAGGTGTCTCTACTTACGGGCTTGCCTAACACTTTTTGGCCCTTCATACAGCAGTTTGTTGAAATTAGAACGGTAACAAAGCATGAACTTTCTGTTAAGTGGAACCGCATGCAGGGCAAGGCCCACGCTAGGATGGTGGCTTCTTACATACATGTACACATACATAAATCTGCTCTACTTCCTGAGAGGGGGTTGTAATCTGTGATTAAGTTGATGATATTGTAATACTACCATCTATTGTAGCAAGTTAACTTTTCATAGCAGTGAAATAAACTACAAACTATTTGATCAGGATTCTATTGTCGTTTAAGATAATTAAGCTCATGTATAAAGGGCCAAAATCGTTTGAGCGGGTCCGTAAGCAAATGGTCTTACACGAAACCCACGAATATAGCAAGAAGAATAATCTTCCAAGAGCAAGTTCACACTCACAGGATTTGATAAACTTTCCGTGAAATGTTGCAATAGGGAGGAGGCAGTCCCATACTCCCTATCCAAATCGTTTCACTTGAGTGCCCTGATGGTCCTTCCCTTAACCCGTTGTATATAATGTAATGTAAATATGTATCATGCATTTGGGCATGGATTTGCTTACTTACCTTGTGTTAAAAAATTTTTCTGTGAGTAACAAAGGTTAGCGCCATATTCGTTACATCATCGCAGTATGGTCCATATACTGTTCTTTATTTACTGACTAAAATTTTTTGTGATGTAGCGTCAAAAGAAACGGATATAGACAAAATGGATAGGAATTACCTATTTTACTCCGTGTTTTTGAAAACACATACCACCTCTAAAATGTGTGAAAATCTTCTGATGTCTTATTTCTGTGATGTAGATTCAGATCCTGATCCAGTGGTATAGGTTAAGGAAGAAAACTGGAGAAATGAAAGAAAAAAAAAAAGAGAGAAAAGGCATTAGCAAACAATGACGTCTATATAAAGTCTGGCCCGGTAGCCACAATAATATTTGTGAAATGAGCAAAATTCGCTCATGACACATATACCATCACGTTCTTATGCACGCTACACAAGCGCTCGGAAAGTGCTACGTCATACGCTACGCCAGCATTTCGGTGAAAATGAATGGATTTTCAACTACACTGGGCGCCGGCTTATGTAGCAAGAAAGACTAATAGTCTTTGAGATCGCATTTTTTCAAGCTTTTTAATGAAAGATGAATGTTGAACTCACCAGATTTGAATCCGATGGACTATTCGTATGGTTCATCTTAGAGTCAAGAGCCTGCGATACACCACGTAAATCACAAGAACATCTAAAATCGTCTCTTTTAAAGGTTTCCGAACAAATATCTGTCGAAGAACTCGCGGCCATTGTGGATAACTTCCCGAAACGTTTGAAGGCGTGCATCTCAGCACAAGTCAGACATTTTGATATGAACAAATAGAACAATAAAACAAATTTTAACACCATTTTAATGTACGGATAATATTCGGACACCCTGTAAATGCTAAGATTTTTTCTTAAGAAACCGACGTTAAAACAAATATATATAACGCAAAATTTCATGATAATTTCATTCATGTCGGTCTGCCGGTGCCCAAATCTCACCATATGGTTCGGGAAAAATCAAATCAATTAGCTCGTAGTTGATAAACCTTGTGCAAATACCATCGACGCAAAAGGTGAACAAAGCAAACAAACCGGTCTAATGAAGGGTGGAAATCACTCACCGATGCAATCATCATCACTGACTAATTTGCACGTCAAAGGTGGCCTATCTATCCGCCCCAAACCGATCGCAGCTAATGCAGTGTGAAAGTGTTATATCGACTATATCATTCATAGGCTGTTTCCGTCATTGATAGGTCGTGCTGTATATAACCGCTGGCGCGTTCGTTCGTTCGTTTGTCGTGCCTTCAATAGCGGAGGATGGAGTGAAACGGTCACCCGGATTGAATTGTTTTACATAAAATTATATTTAATGGTGATATAACATTAAAAACTATTCAAGGGGAAAAATCCTGCGACAGCACGACCACATTGAATGTTATGTAGTATGTAAAGTACATAAGAAAAGTATGTCAACCCTGTTTTGGTATTTTGGACGTGAAATGAATTTAATTCAAGTGATTAATCAACTAGAACAGTTGATGGAACAGTATTTTATGTTGCTTAAAGTTGATAAAATGATGGGTACACGCTAAATTTTAATTAGGCAACATCGGATTCTTTGTTGATATTTTGCACAATTATTTCAACCTAGTATTCGATTATCATGGAAAATGCTAGTGTAATACGTTCCGCAAATGAAAACCTATCTATCTTGTTGGGACTTCTTAATAGTAGAAATGTAAATTTTCTACCACTGCACATGATACAAGAATCCCAAATTTCCTGTTCATGATAATCCTTCTCTACACAGACAAAATCTGAACATTAGCAATAGCGTATTCAAAAATATCATACAAAACTATGTCATGTAATCATGTATCGTATCATATTGTTTGAGCAAATGCCTATGCACATATATTGAACACTGAACAACGTTGAACTGTAAATAATGTTTTGGAAATATACATCATCTGTGACTGAAGTTCAGCTAAGTCAAATTATATTTACACGATCCTATGTAAAACCACTTTGACGTATAGAAACGGAAAGTTTCATTTGAAACATATTGGACGCCATACTAGCAGCGGCTGAATACCCGAGTAAACTCTAACATCATAAAAATAGCAATTCGAAACCTTATTTTCATATCAACATCAAATTGAGATCAAAATTTGATTTCTCTTCAGAATTGTCAAATTCTGTACCACAATTAGTTTTCTTCTTGCTGTAATCTTGCGTTCACTTTTCTTTGAGAAAAGTCGCTTTGTTTTCATTGTGTTGACAGATTATCAACTAGAATACTCATTTTGCTATCAACAGGAAAAAATGTACAGCATATGGACTTTTCAATTTGTTCTCACTGATAGCAGAATCAGTTTTAAATTTGATGTCACAGGAATAAATTTTTGCTATCAATTTTGATCTTTTAACCGTTAAAAAGAACAAAACGACAGCAACCTGAGTAATCATTATCGGCAATTTCACAACATCATGTAGAGTTTTCAATTTGATCTCAAACTCTTCTCGGGTAGTCATGAAGAAAATTACTGGCTCAGGAAGTACTAGTACACCGGTCCCAAGCTAAATGAATCGCCCCTAAAAACGTAACTCACACCTACACACCCTGAAATATTGTGTCAAAATCACAGGAGTGAAGCGGCTGTCATCCACGAACAACAATCGTGAAGCCGAAAACTTGGTGCTGCTTGTGGTGCTCATTTGACAGCTCGATTTTCTCGAAGGCTTTATGCAGCAAACACAATATTCGCGGCGAAAGTTGTCGTGTTTTGTCGCTAATTTGATTCAAGAAAAAAAATCCGTGTTGTACTTAGGGTAGTGGTTATTAAAACAACAGTAATTTTTCCTTGTTTATCAGCCAGGTATTATAATGTTTTACCTTAATTACTGGTACTAGTAGTTTGGTAGAAGAAATATTGTAAAAAATATAATCCATTGTGAACCAAGCTTCAAATGTTCAAATCGTCACTAGCGCCACACCAAAAGTGGCTGGCTTCAAGAACTAACGCTCACTTTAGTCCTCTGGTCAAAATAACATAGCAAATCAAAACCAAAACAATATACTAGTACCAAAAGGTACGAAAAGTGCAAGAGTGTATTGCAAGGTGTACTTCGAAACCAAGGATTCTACAACCGTGAACCAATTTCAAATCGCTAGTTTCATGCAAAGCAAACTTTCAACAATTTGTTATGATGTAGCAAAATCATATCAACTAGTGCTAGAATAAATTTATTTATTTCCGCAAATTGTGCCTCGTGGGGCATTATATCTTCATTTTTTATGTTATACAACCATCCAAACGAAAACGTCTTTATTTTTTTTATCATAATCAGTTACTCGTAACAAGGTTTGTTATAATTTTGTTATTTTTATGTTATCCCTTCTGGTCGGGATACGCTCTTCAAAATCTCATTGAGGTTACCCATACAAATCCACATCACCATTTGATTTAGGATAGAGTGAGCGAACCTTTCTGGTGAAATTTTTTGCTTGCAATTGCTTCTGTCACTTTTCCTGTACTGATCCAGGACCTCCCTTTATTTCTATTTATGGATTGATTCGAATGAACTTTACATGTTTAACATTACACCACAGTAGAATCATAGACTAACTCTAAGACCAGTAGGTCCCGAACAAATACGATTGATGCACCCTAAGAATGATGCGCCCCTAAGACCGCAAGTCACACCAATACACCTTAAAATAAATATTCTATCAAAATAACAAAGCAAATCAAAACAAAAAACAAAGATACTTGTACCAAAAGGTAAAGAAAGCGCAAGAATGCATGGCAAGGTGCAGACTGCAAGGTGTACTTCGAAACTAGGGATTCGCCAACAGTAAACCAATTTCAAATCACTAGTTGCACATTGATTGTTGATAGAATATTCAGCCACGACCTGTAAAGTTACGTTTACATTAAAGTGAGTTATGTAATATAAGTTTCGCACATAAATTAACATCATTAACCACGTTGTTTTTATGTGCATTACTGTTGGCCAAATGTTTCATGTTTATTTGTGTAGGATTTGATCATGTTGCACACATTGCCGGAACTTTAATCTTTGTAGGTAGTTATTTCATTACACACTACCAAAAATTCGTGTACATTTCGTTGCCCTGAGACCAACACATGCAAGCGTTCTATAGAACATAATAATTAGTTGAAATAGACAAAAATATAAACTCAATCAATCCCGCCTTCTATCGACATGCATAGTTTCGGGTTCGGGGGCCAAAGTTGTATATGAAACCTTAGTTAACGTTCCTTGATTCATACTAAATACGAATTACATTTCGTGTAAAATTCTTACTTCTAAGTGTCTCCCCAACAATTTGAGTTCATTTAATGCTGAATAAGCCGCTCTTTCGCCTAAGTAGATTATATATGTTTGAATCAGCTGTTAAACAGCATACAGTATATGTAGGATAGTGGCAACTTCCGTAAATATTGTGTATGCCTGAATTGTTATCCTTCACAAATGCTGTGCCGTTAGGTGTCAGATATATACAAACAGTGTTGAGTAAACGTAAGGATATCGATTCAAGAGAGCAACCGGTCAGCCGTCTTCATCATGCGCTACGAGATTGTGTTAAATTTAGTTTCAGTTAGATTTGAGGTTGATTATTATCATTATTATATTGTCCATCATCTGGCACTATTATATGCAATAAAAAAATATGTTTCGGAGCTGTCCAATAGTACTTAATGATAAATGATGCTTCGCTGTCTAGCGACAGCTACACGGCCAGCCGTTTCAACTCAGTTTTGAGTCGTTTTTGACTCAATTTCGTCCAAAATGGAGTCACTCAAATTTGAGTAAATGTTACTGGTATTGACAAGTCGACAAATCAAAAACATTCATCGGATTTGAGTCGATGTTTTGGATTTGTCGACTTATCTATGTCAGTAACATTTACTCAAATTTGAGTGACTCCACTATTGACGAAAGTGAGTCGATAATAACTAAAAAAAACCATCGTTCTACTGCAAATACAATAGGTGCAAAAGGAACTATGTCGTATTTCTACCAAAGGAAAATTTGCAGTAGAACGATAGACTTTTTTTTTCGTTATCATATAAGCTTCATTATCTAATAAATTGGCCTTTTTTCAAACATCAATAGCAAGTCTAAATATTTATTCAAAGGATGCAAAAATCACTATATATGCAACTTAATCTAATAAGAAGCTTAGTTACTTATTTGAAAAATTGTTGAGTGCCCTCTTGGACCCCTTTATAATTTATACATCATTTTGAAGGGTATCAGTTGTTGAATAAATTAACGTAAAGTTTAGCTGCTAATACCAAAACTGAGTTGAAATGACTGGCCGTGTATGGCATTACTGTCGCTTTTGAGAGAGTCAATGTTTCCTCTCTTCTTTTTTGGCTATATTTCACCAGAATTGTAACGTGAAGCTTGCTGTCTCTTACATTTGTTTGTTTTCAATCGAACCATCCCGTTTGTCGTCACATTCGCATTATCTATCATTTCCGTCAGAGTATGTGAAATAATAAATATACATTGCCAATCTTACTACCAATGACAAACTAAAAGTTTGTTCGTGAACGTCTATCTCATAACCTGCTTGTAGACGAGTTTGTGATCATAGCAATCGACATGTTTTGGTTGATTGTTTTCCAGAGCGGATGGGTAAAACGAAGGAGCGGAGTAATGAAATTGACGTTTGTAGCAAATCTGGCCTATTTCATTTCGCCTTCGCACACATGCACGGAATCGCACTCTTACAAGATTGTTAGTTTATGCACAGATTGCGGAGAAAACATTTTCATGATCGGAAATCAATCCGCATGCTTTAAATAAGTCCCTGCAGTTGGGTATTTTATTCCATGGCTATAACATTTTCTAAGTCTAATGCTCGCTTCTGAAGGTATGTTTTGATAGATCAGTAGTAAGCAGAGGGATTAACGTCTAAATATTGGTAGTTCTAATTATAGATTACATACAGCTTAATCAAATGTCCCAGGTCCGGAATAAACTGCTTCAAACCCGTCCCGTAGGCTTAATGTTAGAAAAACTTTAAATATTATGTTTGAATAAGTTTTTTTTTTTTCAAAATCAGCCAACTCAACTCCAAAGATTGACCATCTTACCCCGCTGTACCAACTACTAACAAAAGCCGTCGACAATAAAAAAAAGTGCACACCGGTCGTTTGTCGCGTCGCCGGCGTGGAGATCAAAGAGAAGCGCACATGCAGTCGAGACGCCTCTACCGATTCATTATCACTGGAGACTCGAAGCTTTCTATATAGAGCTAGTTGCTAGTTGCATAGAAGTCCCACGTAGATCGAAAGTACACTTGCCATAGGAGTTTTATGCGAATATGCGGATAGTACACTGGATGTATAGTCGTTTGTACATACGGACCCCCCCTCAATTGAATGCAGTATATATTGTTGAAAACTCATCCCAGATCGATGATGGTGACGCTAGTGGTGTGGTGATATGAGTGCGAACGCGATAAACTATTAAACTATGAATGCACATCCAGGACATGGAGATGGCCGCGTTGCATTTGCAAATTTTATGAAGATGAGATATATGATACGATGTCTGGTGCATAAAGTGAATCGAATGAGTGCTGCACAATATCAACTTGCAACGGGAAATGAACAGAACAACGATATGTTCTTCGTTCGAGATGAAACCAAATTTGAAAACAAAACTACGAAAAATATAGACTGTTCCAGAAAGTAAAGGCACCCTTTCAAAATAACAAAAAAAGTCATGTTTTTCTTTAGTTTTAATAATTTCATTTGGCAAATCATATTTGTATTTGTGTTTTATATGATATATTACTCTCGTTTAATCATATTTAATCCTAGTCAAGACCCCTAACTTTTCCTCGAACATGACCCATTAGCTTCTGCACAGTGGTACTTCCCACCATTTTGACCAGTTTTGGCCAATATTTTTTAAATTTTTGGATGTCATCCGCTGGTTTTATGAATTTTCGAAGCTTTGCTTGGGTTAAAGCCCAAAAAGTCTCTATTGGCCGTGCCTCTGGGCAGTTCGGCGGATTCATGTCTTTCGGCACTAAACATACATTTTGACTTTTGTACCATTCTAAAGTGTCCTTTGCGTAATGACATGACGCCAAATCAGGCCAAAACACTACTTGACCTTCGTGCTGCCTGATCAACGGCAATAATCGCTTCTGGAGACATTACTTAACGTATTTCTGAGTGTTCATCGTCTCCGTTGATATGTACGGACTAGATGTTTTACCACACTCGCATATTGCCTGCCAAACCATAACCTTCTTACCGAATTTTTCGGTAAGAATTGCCTTCTTCGTTTCGGGGATGTCTTTGTCTTCGCTTACAGTATAGAATTGTGGTCCGGGAAGCGTTTTGTAATCTAGTTTCACATACGTTTCGTCGTCCATTATTGTACACCCAGAATTTCTACACAATAACGAATCGTAGAGTTTGCGGGCCCGTGGTTTCACGGACGTGGCCTGTTTTGGGTTCCTTTTGGGGGTTTTCTGACGAGGTCCCTAGTTTTTTCGCAACATCCCGAACGGAAGTCGCTGGTTTTCGCTTGTAGGCATCCCTGATCTTTTTATCGATATCCGAACTAACAGGACCGGATTTCCAACCACTGTATGCGAATTTTCTATATTTTCAAATCGTAGATCTTACCGCTCCGATGCTTACACCCTCTTCCTTGGCCAATTTTCTCAAGGATAGTCCGCTCACAGTGCACCATATGTGCACGATACTTTTTCGTTGTTCCGGAGTAAGACGGCGCATTTTGATAGGTAACACAAAACTGAGCACTTTTTTGATGCTATGTCATTCAGAAATGTGTAAACAAAAGGACGCAGCCAAAACATGTTGAAATATTTAATTATATTCAAGGTGACCGTTAAAAAATGGTGTGCTTATACTTTCTGGAACAGTCGTTAAATACATAACACATACTTTCCTTGGATCTTTCAAAAATGTTTCCACATCATGATAAGCGGCCTTATGTTTTCGTTGCTTGCATGTAAGCTATAATTTATATCACAGTGGGCTTCGAGTGAAAGACGCCGATTTCCTAAGTTTGACAGTTGCACCATGACGAAGACAGTTTGAACATTTTAATTGCCGTGGGAGTGTCCCGGTGCACCGTGAAACGGGTTGAGGACGGAACAAAGAAAAGACATCTTTTGGTGGCCACAGATCGTCCGAGGTTAGCATGGATTCCAAGGGTAATCACTGCCACGAAAAAGAAAATTCGGGCATCCTCTGAGTTCAATGAGGAAAATTGTGAAGCAACACAGGTTCAGTGACTTTACGGTACGGGGAATTGTAAAGGGAAATTGCGAGGCGAAGTTGAGGGCACGCAATTAAACTCACATGATTACCAACTCAATTCGGAAGTTACGAGTCGAGTGATGTAAGAAAACCTTGAACTTCCATAAACGAAAAAATCCGGTAATCCGGTTCACTGGCGAGAGCATGTGTACAGTCGACGCCGTATTTAATTCCATAACCGATTGCTGTATTAGTTATCTCCTGGTAAAATACGTGGCCAACGATCATAAAGACATTTATCTGTCCAAGCACCCGGCTAGGGTAATGGAGGTTGGATTGGAGGCTTCCTATAAGAAAAATAATAAAAAATCCGTTGTTCATTCTAGAACTAAGTAAACACGGAGGTCTAAAGGGTGTTCGGAATCAAATTGCGACACACACAAATATTCGGCAAAATTCGCCCGTTCATCCAACCATCTTCAAACTTTCAAAGAGTAAAATAAAACATGTAATGAATATTTTCTTATGTTTTTTTTTATTCAATTTCAATTCCATATACAAATGAACGAACCTTCTTCTTTGCCCTACTCATAAGGTCCTGTATAGCATTTGGACCAACTTTTTTTTGCGTGGCAATCCATTTTTTCTTCACATCTCTCTCGGATTTCACTTTTTTAGGGTGCTTCTGAAGTGCCTGCTTCATGATGGCCCTTTTCAATTGGCCGCAGTGCAATCGGGGCGTTGAGATGCTTCGGAACCAAATTGACCTCTTTAGCCTTATACCACTCCAAAACCTCTTTCGAATAATGGCACGAGGCTAAATCCGGCCAGAAAATCGTAGGACCATCGTGTGACCTCAGAAGAGGAAGCAGACGCTTTTGGAGGGCTTCCTTTAGGTACGCCTGCCCATTGACCGTTCCAGTTGTCACAAATGGGATGCTCCGCTATCCACATGAGCAAATTGCTTACCAAATCATATATTTTTTGACAAACTTTGTCATCTTCTGCTTTCTAACGTCCTCAGGGACATCGAATTTATGATGAGCAGTGAAAAACTGGAGCCCCGAAAGCTGCCGGAAGTCTGCTTTTACATACGTTTCATCATCCATAACGAGGCAATGTGGTTTCGTCAACATCTGGGTGTAGAGCTTCCGTGCACGTGTTTTACCTACCGTATTCTGTCGTTCATTTCGATTGGGCGCCTTTCGGACTTTGTACGTGTGTAGTCCTTCACGTTTTTTCGTATCTTGCACGAAAATTTTGGTTAGATTCAGTTTTTTCACCACATCTTGAACTGAACTGTTGGGATTCCTGAAAGCTTGACCTACCCACTTGTGATCCTTAACACTATACGGAGATTCATTCTAGCCACTTTTTTCTTTCCGATCGATGGTTAAACATTTGTGGTACCGATTTAAAACACGAGACACCGTAGAAAGTACCATTCCCAGCTTCCTGCTGATGGCACGATGAGAAAGATCCGAATTTTCGAGGTACGTGCGCAAAATTTCTATGCTCCGCAGCTGTTCTCCCGACTCTTTCTAGCACATCTGCTAGTAAAACTTACACTGCGTAAACAAATACACATTGAACTAATTCCACCCAAAATTTCAATAGGAAATATCCAACGGGTAAAAAGTTACACCCATTTAAAAGTGGTGCAATTTGATTCCGTACAACCTTTACATTGGGATTTAAAGTTAGCATATTTTTCCGTGGATCAAAGAGCAGTGCGGCCCGAAGCCAAATGTTGTATTTCAACAGGTTGGGGCACCGTGTCACCCCTCGAACCGCACTCAGAAGTGGTTGAAGAAACATCTTGCGTTCTGGGCGAAGGATATGTGGTTGCCATCCAGCCCCGATCGTAATCCGCTGGATTACTCAGTATGGCGTGTCATGAAGGCAAAGGCCTCTTCTATACGCCACCCGTGTACAACAAGCCTTAGACAAACATTAACCCGTACCTGGGGAGAAATGGATCTAGAGTACATAGGACTTACCGTGCGTTCCGAAAGTGTATGGACGCCGTAATTGCAGCAAGTGGAAACTCGATCGATGATGACAATGTTTGAGACTCTCAGAATATCCCCCCTTTAAAAAAAACGAAACCGAAATGTTTGAGATTTTTTTGTTTTCTAATTGTGGCATTGCTCAATGTTGCAAACATTATCACGCATACGGTAGCCGTTAGAGTTTGAATGCTCAAAATTAACCATTATTTTGAGCTTCCCCCAGCACTCAATACCAGGGACAAGCATCTTCTGTTCAAATGGGGCTGGTAGTAAACTAAGGCTTGTTCGCGACAAAATCTGGACACCCCTAAATACTTATATCTCTTGAAATACTTCATCAACGCGTGAAATATTTCGCAGAGTGATGAACGTATGTCCGTTTATTGTGTAAAATCAATTTTTGGTGACACTACAAGCTTTTAGATCGAAGATGGCGTCAAAAGAAGAGCAAGTGCGAAATCTACTGTGTGCGGTCGCAATGAAAATCCGGATCTGTCAGTAAGAAAACTTGCAAAAAAGCTTGGTTTTCCTGCAAGCACGGTCCATAACGATCTTTCGATAAATGTTTGACAACAGCCAGGAAGGCTGGGTGCGGAACAAAAACGGATCTCAGGAACCACCAGGAGGACTCGTAGGTAACGTAAATATTGCAGTAGATACCAGATCTTTCGGTAAGTACTGTGGCTAGAAAAATAAAAATGCCCACAACTTCCGTGCATACTTCCAAGCACCGGCAAGGTATAAAGTCGTTCAAGGTGAAAACTGTGTCGAACCGTAATAGCTAATCAGAATGTGACGACTAAAACCCTGGTTCGCAAGTTGTATTGCGAATATTTGACGAAGTTTTCCTGCGTGATAATGGACGATGAAACTTATGTGTTGGAAGTCTTGCTCGGAATGCCGTATTATACTGCCATGCAACGGAACGGCGTAGAGGAGCATTTTTGGACGAAGTAAAAGGCCAAGTTTCACGAAAAATATTTGGATTGGCAGGCAATAAGCAGATGTGGTCGAGCAAACCAAAGCTTCATCACTATCGGAACGGTAAACTCTTAGTAGGGTATGTGTCCCTTAGCTTAGCCTATTATGCAATGATAGATTGCATTTTTTATTATAACTCATACAGTTTTCAAGCTGTAAGTAAGATTCAACTGATTAGACATTTGCTAAGATATGTTTGATAAGACATTTGGTAGAATGTATCACGAAAAGTTACACAACTCTTTTTATAAAGTTAGAAACATTCGAGGGATATGGATTTAATGTCGGTCTATAGGCACCAAATTGGGTCTATTCATGGATACAACTTCGTCCCATTCGATGGATTTATTACCAAATGCAGTCTTTGTATGATTTTTTTCTAGTTTTTGAATTAAATCATTGCTAGGCGTATTTGATTTACTTCATACAACATTTCACAAAACAAACTCAAGTAAAACTGCCTTGAAACACTTAAGTGAAGTTCATATATGATTTATTACCAATTCAATAATGAAAACATTATAATTCACTATACAATGATTTTGTTCCTTCGGTTTGTATTAAGATGAGCCATTTGAAAATAAACAATTTCAAATTCATGCATTTCCACTTGAAATTTTACCAATAACAACCTTTAACTACGTTATTGACACAACAGGCCATAATTAGGAACATTCAAAAAAATATGTCCCCATCATTGGGTCTACGATTTTCTTGTAAAATCGTTGTTATTTTAGCCTTGTGAACAGTTAGTTTGTAACGTATAAATATTTTCTGTACATCCAGACTGCATTACTTGCTATATCGATTCAATTACGCCAAATTTAGATCACTTGAACATCGTGCAGTTCATCTATTCAGCTTAACCAGTGAAATCATGATGCCCCAAAACTGCAAAAAATCGAAAATTACGCGAAAGTGAACAACTATAAGTTGATTAATATTGTCTCAATTGCTTTAGATTACATCGGTCATCCTAATAGCAAAGTGATTTAGTTGATTATCGCTAAATTAATGGTACATTTGGTACATAGGCCAAATCAAGGAGCTAGGCTAACATTACATCCCGTTACCCTATCTATGATTTGCTTCTCGTTAACAGGGAAACCACAATCTTGTACAGCAAATTCATCGTAATGAGAAAAAAAGCACACGTTTTGCAAAACATGGTTGGTGTAATGTTATTTCAACAGTATATGGAACTGCCTATAACATCTTGTCTTGTTTATGTATTATAAATGTATGGAACCATGTTTTTAAGAACAATAATAAAGTATTAATCACTTGCAGCAGTGAAAAAGTATTTTTAGCTCGGACCGTTTTGATAGAGAATACGATAGTTATAAACCGCTCCAAGCTTGACATGGTTTGCAATACGTTTATACTTTACTATACTAAGGTATTTTTTGCACGGTTTTTTTTACACGGGTTGTTTTCGGCGATAACTCCAAAACGTAACAACTTATCGACCAAATTCAAATCACATTTTTACGTTTGAGGCTGAGTAATCATATGGCAGTTTTTCAAAAATTCTACAATTTTTGGTGTGAACACAAAATTTTAAAACTGTATTTTGTCCATTGCATGGAAAGGTAACGCATACAAACAAAACCAAAGCAATATAAAATGAATAAGCATGTGAATTTATCAACTCTATTTATTCTTTTTTACACGGTTCCATACTAAAAGTGGAACGTATCCCCGATGCAAAAAAACCTTAGTGTAATACATTTATAATACAAACAAGTATAAATCATTCTTAAAGATGTTTTGTATGTTCTGGCCTGATTTGTCACTACGCCCAATATGTTTTGGAATGGTATAAACCGAATGGAGTACAACCTATCGAGCGGTATTGAGCTCTCGTGAAGAGAGAATTATCTTAATATAAACAACAAGCTACAACTATAGAAAAATTTCGAAATTCACGAGCAAAATCAGTTGAATCTGTTGTAGTGAAGTTTGCACAGACCCTAATGATCTGACAAAATTCACAAAATACAAAATAATGGACGAAAAAATTCCTTAAACTGTTGCGCATGTTCTCGAAACGTATTTTTATTCCCGGATAATTGATTGTTGTGACGAAATTTTCGATTACCTTATTTTACCCATACGGAAAGTAAATATATACAAAATGACATATGCAACACAGATAAAGGGAAAGAAGTTTCATGTAAATTTAAGCCAGATAACGCCTGAATCTGGTTTGTAATAGAAATTGCAAAAAAAAAATGGCGCATGAAAGATTGCAAACAATTTCGTTGTTTACACCTTCTTTGGCTTGGAGTTAAACGAGAAGAAATGTTACGCGCATGTAAAATTCATTATTTCTTTCTGTGTGTGAGATTGCTGCAAACAAGTTTGTAATATCGAGTTAAGACTGAATGAGGATTAACAATGCATAGGAGGATTCACCACCAGGTGGCAGTTAAATTGCATAAAATTTCATCGTTATTTCACGCATGCTATGTATAATTTTAGAGCAGACGTTATTGTTCATTGTTCTGATTATAAATATGTTCCTTATTTCTCTTTTTTACAGGCAAAACTTCTACGCAATGAAAATGGACTTCCGTCAAACCGGTACGTATTTAAAGTAATTAAACTAAGCTGTTGTACAATTGTAAAATTCCTAAATAACTAAGCAAGAAGTACCTGAGCAAATAAATTTAATCTAGATGCAATCAACATTTCCACACCACACGCACCAATCTCATTTGCATTCATGCTCGCTGCAGCAGTTCAAATCTTCGTCACCCCGAAAAATAAACCAACAATCTGTAGAACAATAATAACAAACAAAAACACACATTCAAACAAAACCCGGTCGAAAATTCACGATTGGGCTTTGTTTGCCGCACGCTCTGGAGAGATTTCCTATCGCTTTTATTCGCGCTGCCTCCATTCGCTCGATACTTTCATTAGTGTGGTAAAGCGATGCATTTGGAGAGCACTGCCCCCCTCTCGCATACATACACACCAGTTTGAAATCAGTTTTTTGAACTCTGCTCCGATGCACTCGGCACTCGCGGTTGCTTTTGGTGCGCTTTTTTTTTATTCGCATCCATGTGGCAGTCGTTGAGATCGGTTATTATATTTTGTTTTATTCCGTAATTGGGGTTTTTGTTTAAGAATTATTGTTTCATGATTGATGGGAGTAACCAAAATAATGACAACTTAAATTGGGTAGATAAAAGCTTTGTTTGTAGGAACTGGCTGGTTTAATCTATAAATAAACTTTGATTTTTTAAATCAAAAGTGCTTTTTATTGGTGATTGATGATTTAGAATTAGGTGCACAATGCCTAGCGTAACCTGTAGACCTGTGTTTTTACCACATTCCCCAAACGTAACCAGGGCAGATCAAAGCTGGTTGAAGGAATAGTTATCCTCAAAGCCTACAGCTCTAAGCTATAAGTTCAAACTTAAGTAATCAACCTGAGAAGATGGAATGAAAGAATGCAATATATACCATATATGCACAGCTAGTTTTGACCAACACCTATTATGCGACACTTCAAATCACTCAAGAGTTCAATAACCAGTTCATTAGTGATCAAATCAATTAGCCAGGATCAGTACCCATCAAACGACTCCTCAAATCACTTGAGAATTCGAAGATAAGTACAAAAATGGTGACAACACCAAGTTCACGAGATCACATTGGGCACTTATGTTCCGGGCGAACGTGGCCTGGGTTTTCTCATTTAAAATTTGATTTTGAATGTTTTCATAAAAAAACATAACCAGATTCACTTCACCTTTTCTTAAATCACTTTGTAAAAACGCTTTAACGAGCATTTTATTATAACAATTGTAAACTAGGAACATTAACATAAAAAATTGTTCACTTTAAACCAAACATTCCTTCAAACTCTTCCAGAAGAAGCTAATTTTTTGACAGTTCACAGTTTTGGTAGTTCACAGTTGGTCTAGTATTTATGCTATATGTGTTTGTTTGTGCATGTCTGTGTTGGAATGTACTATTTTCTACTAGCTTTCATAATTTTACGTTTGCATTTTCCTACACTTGCCCAAAATAACAACAATTAGATTACGTAGCTTATGCTAATACATGCTGAATGATAATAACTGAACTAACTCAAGAGCTCTTGATAAGAAGATTCCGTTAAGAAGCTTGAACGAATTTAAAGATGTTTGTCGAAATTGACTGTGACAGATTGCAATCCTTATCTTGATGCGATGGCCGAATTTCTTTAGGCTAAACGCCATTAGGTCAAATTAAACACTAGCACTCGTTCTCAATGGGAGTTTGAGTTGACCTTTTTCGGTCCAAAAATAAACCTTTGAAACCTCTAGACATTTTGAGAGAAGTGCTGTGTGAGTATCTTGGTGTAATACTGAAAGAAGGATTCAATAGAAGCGCTAAATTATGAAACAGCAATTGAGACTGCTGACCACGAAGCTTTTAATGCCGAATACTACATCTACGTGCCCTGGTGAAAAGTGGAGATCGATGGCGTTCTCTCCGATGCGAATTTGACTGTCAAGGACTTTAAACGAGTTTCTGGTTGTTTTAAGAACTCTCAAGTCACTCGTCAGCTTGTCACTATAAACGATGAACATAAACTACATTCAGTATCACTGCAAGACGGGAGAAATTCTATCTACATTCAGACTCGTTCCGGGTGACCTTTGCCAGTTCTGTTCTCCCAAACTTTGGTAAATTAGAAAGTGCGTTTTCTCAGTGCGCTTGTATAGGCCCAGAGTATATAATTTTACCAACTGCAAAAAGTTAGGACATCCGACCAATCATTGTGGCATAAAGTGCCATTGCGGTAAATGTGGCGAAAACCAAACAAAGGATTCTTGCACACAAGCATCATAATAAGTTGCAGCTACTTGATTGTAACTTAATTGGGTCACATTGAAGTTTCTTTCACTGATTTGCAACAAGTATGCTGCTAGGGGTATCATCACTAGACTTCAGCAGAAATGATGAAGCCTGCAACTGCCATAGAAGATGAAAACTGATTTTCTATTTTGTTAGCTGAACAATCGGACTCTTACTCATCTGATGAAGGTGTTCTTTCTGAAAATGCGCCGTAAGATAACCAAATTTACCTCCAAAATATTGCAAAACGTTCAGGCTAATAGGGAAGAAATGGTAAAACCAAAGACTCATATAGCACCAACTCCTGGATTAGAAAACATCTACAATTACACCAAGAGAATAATAATAATATAACCGATACTTGTTGCATGCACTTGTTGCAAATCGGTCAAATTAGCTTCAGTGTGACTCAACTAGGCTACAATCAAGTTTCTGCAAGAATTTAAGACTGTTTTGTTTTGCTTGAGTACCTTAATCAATTGACTGTTTCGTGGCCCTCCTAGCATTAATCATATCTCTCGATGGATAAAGACTGTCCCACATCAAATTGCTTCACGGAAAAAACGCTGTAGAAAATAACCCATTGGGTATTTTCTGTTGAAAATTTAGGTACAAGTAGTTCAGAGTATTTTTATCGCTGTCAGAAAACAACTCGGGATCATGCAGTCAACGGTGAATCGTGTAGTTAAACGCTACTACGAAACTCTGAGCATCGAACGGAAGGATAAATGCGGTCAGAATGGAAATTATTTTAGTGATCCGGATCACAAGCGTGTCTTGAAAGCATTTCAGCGGAATCCCAATGTTTCGGTCAGGGATGTTACCAAAAAGTTGATTCTATCCAAGTCTTACGATCAGAGTGGGGACTGCATACGTACAAAGTGAAGAAGGCTCCAAATCGTGGCGAACGGCAAAATACGGTGAGAAAGTCACGGGCCCGGAAACTGTACACGCAAATGCAGACAAAGCCTTATTGTTTCAACATAAATGATAAGATTTAGGTCAAGGTGGACTTCCGGGGGAATTTTTCTTCTTCGCCGAGCTCAAGTTTAATGTTCCGGAGGAAGTAAAGAAGCAGAAACTTTCAAAGTTTGCCAAGAAATACATGATTTGGCAAGCGATTTGCTCATGTGGCAAACGGAATGCACCGTACGGGATTACCGGGTCTGTAAACGGGGAGATTTACCTCAAGGAGTGTCTACAAAAGCGCCTGCTTCCTCTGTTGATGCAACACGGGGTCCCTACGATCTTATGGCCGGACCTAGCTTCGCGCCACTATTTAAATGTTGTCCTGGAATGGTACGAAGTCAACGGTCAACGCCGCGTACTATAAGACCGGGGTTCTGGAGAAGGTTGTGGCCCTGGCATTTCGGGACCTCTATAGGAAGAATCATTACAGGACGGCGCACCGACCCACACGGTGAATATCGTTCAAGCGAGCTGTCGGGAGAATTTGACTGACTTTCTTGATAAGACTATGTGGCCTCCCAGCTATGTTTGGTTGTACATGCTGGCCAAGCAGAGCTATCATTAAGTGAGCAATATGGCCCCATTTAAGAAGCTCATTTCCAAGATCTGGGACAAGATGCCGATTGACCAGGTGCGTGCCGCATGCGATTCTTATGACAAACCTCTCAAGCTCGTCATACAGCACATAAGGAGAGGAGGTTAGGTTGCTTCAATTTTCATTGACTCAGAAAAGAATATCTTGTAAGTTCATTTTTAAATGCGTTTAGTTAAAATTTTCAAAGGTCAATTAACATTATCCAGTAATATACATTGTTCCAGGTCAGTCAAACTATCCTGAGATCAGAACTTTAGACCTATAATTGTCATAAAAAAGGTGTAATAGCATTCTGTGCTATGCTGAGCTACGACGTATATTGAACTCTATTCATTGCATACCTTGGAAGGACAATAGACATTATGAGATAATCTTTGGATGTTCTAGGTTATCCAAACTATGCTGGAGTTCAAAACCTTAAATTTCCAGCTATAACTGTTGCTTTCTTGACTAAACAAGGAAACAATATGTGTTTGACCAAATTAAGTGAGTCTTCTGGAACGTCAACAGGTATAATGAGATATCTTAGGACGTTCTAGGTCACCAAAACTGCTCTTGACCTCAGAAGTTAGGATCTATAGCCGTTATAGAAGTTTTATAACCTATGAAATGTGACGATATGAATTCAAACATACTCTCACTCCGTGGACTTTAGCGATACGGCAATGCCTTGTTCGACAAAAATGTAAGTAGTTATAGTCAAGCACAACAATTTTATGGTAGTTTATATATATATATATATATATATATATATATATATATATATATATATATATAAATATATATATATATATATATATATAATATATATATATATATATATATATATATATATATATATCTATATATATATATATACAGCGATTCCACAGGGAAAAGAATAGAGTTGAAAAAAAGTTGTCCGATTTTGCTCAAAATCGCTTGGTGTGTTCTTCATCGAAAATAATAAGACCCGTATTTTTTTATTTTTTTATTAGGGTGACCATGTTCGATATAGAGTCACCAGAAAAATCGACATTTTTCGAAATTTTTTATTTAAAAAAAATCATAACTTCTGAACCACTGGTTCGATTTTCGTTGTTTTTATATAAATTGAAAGATTATTACTTGTTGTTTTTATTTAAAATATTGATCAAAATAATTAATGTACTTAAATTTGCTAAAATGGTCAATATATTTATTTTTTATGATTTTCAAAATGTTGGACCACAACGACTATTTATTTTTATATTTTTTTATAAAAATTCAAACATTTTTACATAACATATCAAAAAATCTCAAATGTTCATCGAGCCGTTTTTGAGTTAAATTTTTTGAAAATTTCAAGTTTTTTGCTCATACACACATGGAATGAGTATCATTTTCCATCACTTCAAAATAACTGCGTGGAATCATTTCATTGAAGTTATCAAACTTATTCCTAATAAATTCATGATCTAGTTTCATTTGTGAAGTAATGTACTCATCAAAATTAGGGGAGGTTGGTCCAATCCTGACCCCATTACATGTAAGAACTATAAATCAGCCTCAAATTGTTTAAAAGCAGAGACCAACATTGCTAGGTTTACTCAGCCATGGTTTACGCTATAACTGGAGCCACAATGGTCCGTTAGCGTCCAAATTCAGCATGAGTGCTTATAAGGATTGCAGGGACACTCATGCCAAATGTGAGTTGTAGCGTAAACCACGACTGAGTACACTTAACTCATATTTTGAATGAATAGATATTTGGAGGCAAACTTCGACATTTTCTTCTTCTTAAATTTGTCGTCCACATAGAACTTGCTCTTACCGGTGAAAAACTCCAACCCCGGAATTTGCTTAAAATCGGCTTTTTATATACGTTTCGTCGTCCATCACACAGCAGCCATATTTTGTCAGCATCTTCTCGTAGAGCTTCCAGTGCCCGAGTTTTAGCCGTCGATTGTTGCCGCTCATCGCGGTTTGGGAAGTTCTGTACCTTGTATATATGTAGTCCAGCTCTTCTTTGCATTCTGGACGTAGCTCTGCGACATGCCGATCTTTTTAGCCAAATCACGGCTTGAGACGTTCGGATTTGCTTTAATCATCCGCTTCACCTTTCCCTCCGTCTTTTTGTTCTCCGGTCCCGGTTTTCTTCCAGCTCCTTTGCCGTGGTCCAACGTCAACCGCTCCTGGAACCGCTTCAACACTCTGGAGACGGTTGAATGGTGAATGTTCAACATTTTTCCCAACTGCCGGTGCGACAGGTCAGGAAATTCCAGGTGCTTGGAAAGAATTTGTTCTCTGGACTCGCGTTGGTTCACCTCCATTTTCGTTGAATCGAAAAACACGACTTCGAGTTTGACAGCATGTAAACAATACACATCAATGAGAAAGTGTGCAAAATTTGGTTGATTTTTACCCAATGGTAAAAAGCTATGCCCTGTTGAATGTGTCGCAATAATTTCGTGTTCGCCTTTTAATAGCCTTCAGCTGAATGGCACTCGGACTAATGACATTCAACATGTGAGCAGTAAAAAGTTATAAAGCATTACTGTTCAGTACCCACTTAAAGCCTGTCCACGTTAAATTTCGGGCGAAGTTCTGGACAATTTGGTGGATTAGCTATTTTTGGCACGTATTGGACCTCTTGTACCTTATAACATTGCAGGACATATTTCGCATTGGGGCAATAGGCCAAACCAGGCTAAAACAGAGCTGTAAAGTTGTGGCTTCTGATAAACGGTAGCAACCACTTTTGCAGACATTCTTTCTCGTGCACATCCTTATTGATAGTGCCGTTTGAGACGAAACTTTTAAATTTTCGACCACAACTACATATTGCCTGCTAAATCAAATACTTCTTTCGGGAATTTGAACACCTTCTTCTTCCGGAAATGCTCGGCAACGGCGTTCCTTTGCATTGCAGTAAAAAACCAGACCCGGAGGCTGTTAAAGTCTTCAAGTACGTAGTCAAGTCGTCGTCCATTATGATACAAGAAAATGTTTGCAAAAATTCTTGCTGGTGCTTGCACGACTTTTTGCAGTGCAATGTTGCTTGTCATGCGACCGTTGGGCACATTTTTCAATTTGTACACCTTCAGTTCTTCGACTCTGCTTCACTTTTTGTACGTATGATTTGGACTTCTCAACTTCGCGAGCCACATTTCACACAGAAAGATTGGGATTTTTCTCAATAATGGCTACCACCTTCTTGTCCATTTGTCGGGAGCATACTTTTCGACTTGTTCCATTTCCAACCTTCCGATCCACAGTCAAGTCGCTGGTTGAATGATTTGTAAACACAAAACACGGTACTTTTCGGTAGTTTTAGTTACTTGGCAAGATCACGTACAGATAAATTCGGATTTTGCTGCCGTTTGTAAAAAATGCGGTTGCGCACTTCCACCTGATTTGACGCCCTTTTACCGAATTTAATGTGAAAGATGTTGTACCAAGAAATAAAGTGGAGAGTTTCAGCTGTCATAAAAGTGAAACGGTTCAACGATCCGTGAAATTATTCAAAATCTACACTGAAATAAGTGTTCGAGTGATTGTGGACAGGCTTTACATCAAGCTAAGAAGTCACCACACCAGTTTTTCTTACACACTGTTGGGCGGAAATTGTCAACATGGATTTTTTTGGTAATATTCTCAAATCATTTCACTGAAGCAAGTGCTGTTGTCGTAGACAACAAACGACATCATCCCAAGACCACAAATAATCTGACGATCTGCTTCACAAACTTCCATATCACGTCCGTCGGTTATCGCTCGCTGCAATTCCACGAGGCTCGTCCATTCCCATCATGCTCAGAACATCACGCAGCAAGAATAACAATAGGAACCATTCCGGTGCGGGTGGCTGACGGTGAAATTACGTGCCATGTTCCGTTTGTGAGCCATCAGCTCCATCCAACCCCCATCCCCTTCGCCAGCTTGTCCTCCTCGTCGTCGTCCATCCCGCGGTGTTGTCTGCTACTGACCTATGGCAATAGCTCCACACGTCGGTTCGTTTGCTCGTTCGACCGAATCGGTTGAGTTGAGCTGAAACGGAACACGAGCCATGAATGAAAATTTAACACCGGCAATATAGAACGCTACGTACCTAAGTAGGTACATGGCACTCGTCCGTCGTCGGTTTTGCTGACAATGGCATATGGGAGAAGTACAGAGCGGGTGGCAATGATGATCGTGGTGACGAAGCGGCAAGAGT